>JABUQX010054585.1:2500-7500 GCA_015478945.1 Trachelipus rathkii
ATATATATATATATATTAGTTATATGTGAATGTAAATTATTTTTTTGAAAACAGCTAATAAAAAGACACTGGGGTGTCATGGTTCAGTTGTTACTGTTATTTGTGCCAAAGGGAGTATCGGTATCGGTATCGGCCTCTTTTCTGGTATCGGTACATCCCTAATATCTACCAATTTCACCCACTACTACGTATCTGATTTTGATGAAAATTGGTGTATAGGGTTATTTTACCTTGCAAAGCCAATGGTTCAAATAAAAATGTTCTGAGGCGAATACTTTTTGAGTTCTGGAGGCCAAAACATTTTTGGGGGTCTCCTCCCTTTAACTTCCCAGGCCCATAATTACTTTAATTATCAAAATAAATCAAACATATTTTATTTATTTTGAATTAGTCAAAATAGATACATCTAGCGATGGTAATATTTTGATTTTTCAATGAACAGATAAAAAGTTTCCCTCCCCCCCATTTTAAAAATTTCCCCATTCCGCCCCACCCCTTGGAAGGTGAAATAAATTTTTTTTTTAAATAGAATTTAGTCTTTCATCTATCAAATAAAGCAATATAAAGAATGGGTATTAGATATATGATCTTTACTTTGTGTTATAAAATACACATACATTATTATATTTATATGTGTATTATTATATATTACTTATATATAATATATGTTATATTACATATATATATTATATTGGTATACATATATGTTATGCATATTATGCTACATAGTTATATATATGATATATACATATTACATATATAGTTTAAAGTACATAGTTATTTATATATACATATTATTATTATTATTGGTTGTTATATATATATATTATTATATATACATATATATAGCTATATATATATACATATATATTATTATACATCTATTAAATATTGTTGATATTATTATATATATATATGATATATTATATATTAAGTTATTATTATTATTATTACATATATATATATATATATATATATATATATATTATTATTATATATATATATATATATATATAGATAAGATATTATTACATACTGTTATTATATATATATACATATAAAGATTTATATTATATATATATATTACATATATATATATATATATATTATTATATTTATTTTTATTACATTTATATATTTCAATACATTATAAATTCATATTCTTTTTATATATATATAGAGAGATATATATATATAGTATATAAGATAGATCATATACATATATATATATATATATATATATAGAAAGAGAGAGAGTATATATATATATATATATATATATATATATATATATATATATATATATATATATATATATATATATATATATATATATATATATATATATATATTATATATATAGTATATATATATATTATTATATATATATATTGATATATATATATATATTTTAAATTAGAAAGACTGAAAATCTAGAAATGGTAATATTTTGATTCTTCAATGAACGGATAAACTGCAAGTTCCCCCATTTTAAAAATTTCCCCATTCCGCCCCACCCCTTGGAAGGTGAAATCATTTTTTTTAAATAGAATTTAGTCTTTCATCTATCAAATAAAGCAATATAAAGAATGGGTATTAGATATATGATCTTTATTTGAACCAGTGACTTTACAAGGTAAAATAACCCTGTATACTAAATTTCATAAACATTTGAGATTTAGTGTTATAAAGCACATACCTACACATACACACAAATGGGGCAAAATAAAGCGCACATTAAATATTTTAAGCAAAAATCTTATTCAGCAAAGATTTATCAGTGTCAGAAATTAAGATTTAACCAGCTTTTAGTTTATATTTATATTTTTTAAGTGAAAATGTTATTGTGTTAGTGTTTTTATTATATATATATATATATATATATATATATATATATATATATATATATATATATATATGTTATAAGAGAGTATATATATATATAGAGAAAGAGTATACATATATAGTAGTTGTTATATATATATAGATATATATATATATATATATATATATAAAGAGGTATATATATTATTATGTTATATACATATATATATATATTAGAGTTACATATATACGTATTGTATTATGGTATATATATATATATATATATATATATTATTATATATATATAAATATATTATATTATATATATATATTATTATACATATTACTTACATATATATATATTATATATATATATATATATTACATATATATTATTAAGTATATATATATATTTACATATAAGTATTACTGATTATTTATTTCATATATACATATACGAAGTTCTCCCAGAAATACTTTTATATTATGGTATATATGTTACATATATTACATTACATTATATTAAGTATTATTATATATATATTATATATATATACATATATTATATTATTACATATATATATATATATATATATATATATATATACTGTGGGTATATATTAATATATATTGGTATTTTTTATTTATATACATAGTTATATATATATATAAGCATATATTATTATATTATTATTATTATTAAACATACATATATATATATATATATATATTATATATATATACTATTATTACAGCAGTTGATATATAGTTGAAGAAGTAGAAGATATATTATTATATTATTATTATTAAGTTATTATTATTATTATGATATGTTATATATTATATTATTGTTATTATTATTATATATATTATTATATTACTATTATATTATTACATATATTATTATTATTATTATTATATATTACATGTTATATATATATATATATATATATATATATATATATATATATATATATATATATCTTTTTATATATAAAAAAAAAAATAAATATTATACATATATATATATATATATGATATATATATATATATTATTGCTGTTATTATACAGCATATTACATGTTATATATATATACATATATATATTCTTTAAAAAGCACAAAAATTAAATTATTAATGTCTAACAGAAGCGAATTATTCAATTTAAATTTTGAATTTCGATATGAATTTCCGCCATCAAAGACTCTTTCAGAAGCAGATTGTGTAAGGCATTACCTATTTGCTATGAATAGAGAAGAAGTACCTTCAAAAGGTTCGGTAGCACCAGATGGTTATAGTAATTGTTGCAAGAAACGTGGAAGCCATTTTGGCAAAATTTTCTTTTCCAACAATAACACATGAAGGAATAGTTTTAAGAATTCAAAGACTTATAGAATCAGCTTTTTGAAACTAAATGATACCCCAGCCGATATGATGACTTCAAAGGTGTAGTGAAGTCATACGATAAGATGTTTTACATTTGCACATGCAACTATTATGATAAAAAAAATCCAAAGAACTGATTACAGATTCAAAATTAGTATGTCAATTATTGAATGGGAATTATTTGAAGGTCAAAATGAAAGGAAAAATCAACTAGGGCCAGTTGATAAAGCAGTAGTAACAGGTGCGAGAAAAAGGACGCAAGAAAAATTGGAAAGCCTTAGTGGTAAAACTGTTGTAAGTCTTGAGAGGGGTAGGGGTTGTTTTTAGTAGTAGTAGTAGTAGTAGTAGTAGTAGTACACAAGGTGGAGAAATTTGTGCAACTTCAACCAACATAGGAATAAACTTTGATGTTATAGAGGAAGATACTATGGAAAAAAGGAAAAGCGGAAATGATGATGAATTTCTTCCAGAATTTGAACTTTGAGAAAATACTCTGAATAGATTTAGGTATAATAATTTAGCAATAACAGCTGACAGGTATCGTGTAAGCTACAGGGCAACTGCTGCTATTGTGAATGCAGCATTAAAAGATATGGGGATATTGAATGAAAGCAATATGTTGGATAGGTTGAAAGAGTGGAGAGAAAACGTGTTGGCAACACGAATGTCATCAGAATGCAATTATAAAACTCTAACATTGAATGCACTGGATTCAACGGCAGAAAAGATCGTACCAAAACAAAAGCTGGAACTAAATATGAGAAACACAATGTTATTGTCAGAGAACCAGATGATATTTACATGACTCATGTTACACCAGATACCGGCAACGCCAAATCTATTACTGATGAATAGTAACTTTCATAATTGATTCTAAAAGAAAAAACTCCCTTAAAGAAATTCTTTGCGATGGGACTCTAGTTAACACTGGAAGAGTTGGTAGAGTTTTGAGAATGATTGAAATATATATATAGGAAAGACCGGTACAAAGGTAATTTGTCTTTTACATGCAAATGAACTTCCATTCAGACCCGTATTCCAGTCAATTGATGGACAAACATCAGGCCCAAAATCATTTAAGGGTGTCGTTGGGAAAAAAATTAAGGTTTAAATAAGCTGGAGATTGTTAATTTGGAACGTGTAAACAGCACCGTTAAAGAGATTTCAGAAGATATCGTTAAAAAACTAACTTAGCATTGACCAAAAATATTTGAATGAAATGTGTATTAGTACAACATCAGGGAATATATCGCCATCATTATCCACAAAATCTCTAGGCACCCTTCATCGTGCCAGATGGCTAACAAAACCTAACAGGATCTTACGGTTATACTTTTCTACACAACTTCCAAGAAAAGCTCTTCAAAATCTAGTAAATATAATAAAGAAAGATAACTCAATGGGGTAGTTTTGGATTGACTCTTCCAAAGTCAACCGATGGAACGCTAAATATTTGATACCTGATGTGCCTACTTAAATACGTTGACAAAAATCATGCAGCGATTAAGGAGCATGTACTAAAAAACAACTCGTACTTTGCTCATCCTGAGGATATATTACTTGCTAAGCTAGTAGACACTAGAAAAGAGATAAGAGATTTAGGTATTCAGCGTACTATTGATAACATGGCAAGAGTTTTTGAACTGCCAAAAACACTAAACTTTAATGCAGAAAATTATTTAAACATGAGAGATTGGAAACACGAAACATTTATCGAACCACCTGGTTTAGAGAAAACAAATGGCAATCTTCGAAATATAGTAATTGAGCCACTTAAGACTATTTTGTTT
>JABUQX010054585.1:22500-23595 GCA_015478945.1 Trachelipus rathkii
TTATTATTATTATTATTATTATTATTATTATTATTATTATTATTATTATTATTATTATTATTATTATTATTATTATTATTATTATTATTATTATTATTATTTATTATTATTATTATTATTATTATTTATATTTTATTATTATATTATTATTAATTATTATTATTATTATTATTATTATTATTATTATTATTATTATTATTATTTTTAAATTATTATTATTATTATTATTATTATTATTATTATTATTATTATTATTATTATTATTAGTTATATTATTATTTTATTATTATTATATTTTTATTAATTATTATTATTATTATTATTATTATTATTATTATTATTATTTTATCAATAATTATTATTGAATATTAGGTTATTATTATTATACACTGGCCATCAAAGGATTTTGCGGCAAAACATTTGAAGGTCAATTTATAGGTAAACTTGTTGGCCCGATTCCGAAATATGAACCTCCGTTTTTCCTAATTGTCTGGTTTTTGAGATACAGGGGTGTCACAAAAATACATTAATAACAACAATTTATGAGGTTTTGTAACGAATTTAAACAAAAAAAAAAAAAAAAGATATATATCAAATTGTTAATGAGTAGTACATAAAATGCTAATAGGTCAAAACATTCGAAATTCGAACAATGAAATCGACATTAATGCAATTGCAAATCGCTGTCATTATGATTTGTCTTCTGTGTGCTGGAATGGTGGACAATCACGTTGAAATGGCCTCCAACAAATAGTCTGCCATCATGTGTGTATCCCATCTTCTTTGGTATCTTTCTTCCATCACCTTGATATCTTGATGGAACCTCTCCCCTTGTTCCTCACTATAACATTCTAGATTATCCGGAAACCGATCTAAGTGACTATGTAGAAAGTGAACTTTTATGCTTATATTAGCATTCAAATTTTTAAAGTCTGAAAGCATTTTCTGTACGAGTTCTACATAGTTGGCAGATTTATGGTTGCCCAAAAGTTCTTAAACAGCCAAGACAAAACTTTTTTCCAGGCAGATGCTTCAATATCAGTCATGGAATTTATGAAATTGTCATCCTTGATGATTTGGCGAATTTGAGGGCAG
>JABUQX010054586.1:5000-43820 GCA_015478945.1 Trachelipus rathkii
TATGTGTCTGTGTATGGTGTTTGTGTCTGTGTAGAGTGTTTGTGTCTGGGTAGGGTGTTTGTGTGTGTAGGGTGTTTATGTGTCTGTGTAGGGTGTTTATGTGTCTGTGTAGGGTGTTTGTGTGTCCGTGTAGGGTGTTTATGTCGAATTTTGATTAGTATTGGGATGTGATCTTAGGGAAAGCTATTTATGCCCTTCCGCTAATATAATCTATGGGGAATGACGTAATTTAGTTTGTTTTCACATTGTGCATTTATTTTCGATGTTAAGCATTATTTTTTTTTATTATTTTTCCCCCGCCAGAAATTGGTCGATGTACTTATGATAATTATTTTGGATTTTTTTATTGAAAATTATAATTTAAACTGAACATTTATTTGTAATAAACAAAGAAGACCTAAGGATATAATACGTAAATTTTGAAATAAAGATTGAATTCCCATCTATTTCCGATGTTTGGAAGTATGTGTTGATGATGATTACCAAGATATAAAACTTACCAGGCGAAACCTATAATGGGAATATTAATTGAATTTCTCGGCTAGCAATCCAGAACAACCCAGAACCAAGGCTCTTTTAAAATATAAGTATTAATGTTTTTAATAATTGAATTAACCGGTAGTTGGCAATTAAATTAATTCTTTGTAAATTTGTAAATAAAGGATGGTTAAGGTTGTAACTTTTATTACCCCGATTTGATTGAGTGTCCCGCGATCTCTTAGTATTTACTTTAATATATAATAATATTACTAAAAATTGGTCGAAATTGCTATTGAGTCAAAGCTTAAAGAGTAATTCTGAATATATAATATTATATATATATATATATTATATATAATATATATAATATATTATATATATATATATATATTAATATATTATATATATATATATATATATACCGATATAATATATATATATATATAATATATATATATTATATATATATATATATTATATATATATATATATATATAAATATATATATATTATATATATATTAATATATATATATATATATATATATATATATATATATATATTATATATTATATATATAATATATATATATATATATATATATATATAATGTGTAGGTGTGCTTGTAAAACATAACGCAGTAAAAAGAGTATTGAAAACATATCGATATGATAATAACAGTTTGTTACAAGTGATGATTATAATTAAAGTACTAGAGCAAAGTGAGAAATAAAAGCAGAAGATTGTGTAATAGAGGCCCTTCAGGATTGTATGTTTCCTCGTGTGATGTCATGAAAAGTGTTACAGGGCTATATTTAAAATTAGAAGTTTCACTTATGTTCTTATTACTTTGTCCAATTTGTTATTGGACAATGTCTTCTCAAGAACTATGATAATGTTAATTTTTTATTTATTTATTTATTACGTAAGTTAACTGATTTAAAAAGGACATTAAAGGACAAGAAACATTAAATTCATGTCCATTATTAAAAAAAAAAAAAGAAGAAAAAAATTCCTCTGATCTTCGAATCAATGTTAATGATCTCTCTCTCTCTCTTTTTTCACAGCTGCAGCAAAAGCATCGTACAAGTCCTCGTAGTGGAGACTTCCCACAAAGAAACAGCGATGTAACCGAAGATCTTAAACTTGCTTTTGAGAATGCTGAACGAGTGAGTTCTGGTATTACAGATACATTTATCAGAGACCTGTTTAAAACTTTGGTTCCAAATTTGAGTTCTTCAAAGTTAAAAGAGGCTCAAGAGAATTTACTCAGGTGAAGGGCGTAACTTGCATTATTATGCGGAGACGCCCCTTTATTATTATTATTAATTTAACCCTGTTTTTCTCAAAACGACTCCCAGTGTGTTTCGAGAAAGTCGTCGTGTCTTTATTATTATTATTATTATTATTATTATTATTATTATTATTATTATTATTATTATTATTATTATTATTATTATTATTGAGAAAGACAGACAAATTTAGCGAGCTCGGTGTAATTTGTTTTGTATTATGTGCCAGTGAAGAAAAGGAAATTTAAGGGACGCATTCACTTAATATTAATAATTAGCGATATGAATTATTCACCCTCTCCCTCCCAGTTCCCTCCCCTCATCCTCCCTACTTCTCCCTCTTCCCCCCCAAGATTACGGTACTTTTCTCCCTAGTTCTCCGATCCCAGAAAGTGTTTCATTATAATGAGTAATTAATTCAATCGCGTTTGAATATTAAGGAAGAGTTGTCCCTATTTTTTGTTTTAAAATTAGAAACTGTTAAACACATTTAAATAAAATAAAAAAAAAGTAAATAAAAATGCATTAGTGAATAGATAGTCTGAATGTTGTTTAAACGTTTCTTTTAATCAGTTTATCTTGAGTTAGACAATTATATATTTTGTTTTAATGTTCTTCTGTTAATATTTTGTATGTATATTTTACAGTTAATTTATTAAACTCGTCATTTAATATATATATATATATATATATATATATATATTATATATATATATATATATTATAAAATTTATATATTATATATATATATATATATATATATATATATATATATATATATATATATATATATATATTTAGTATATATATATAAGTATTATATTTATATTATATAATATATATATTATAATATATATATATATATATATATATATATATATATATTATATATATATATATATATATATATTATATAAAATAATTATATATATATATAAATATATATATATATAATATATATATATATATATATATATATATATATATATATATATATATATAATAAAATTAGTGCCTACATTAATTACACATTTACATGGTGTCCGTTACTATCCGCGTTCGTTCCGAAGACCTTTATCTCTTAACCGTCAAATTGGACTAAGTTTAAAAATTTCTTTATTATTGAGGATAATTATTTCAAATTGTTGGTGTCTCAAAAACTGAAAAATTTCTTTTTTCCCTTCTGTGATACTTCTGTTTTGTGTCGTTCCTGAGTGTCTGTTTCCTTTTCAGTTAGGTCGACACCACCACCACCTTTTCATAACTTTCTGTTTGGTCTTATCCTTCATGAATGGAACTGTCAAAGATACCATAATCATGGGAAGGGTTAACTTTTGTTTACGCAAAGAATTAAATATCAAGACGTGTAGATGAATTGTTATCTCATAAGAATTTTGAGTGTTCTTCTTGTCTGTAGACAGATCATTAAAACTCTTTTGAAACATTATAAGCAGAGTTTGTAATTATAGGTTTGGCCAATTCATCTGCGATTGCTTTTTTGTTTGACTTGTGGTTAGTAGTCAGTTCGTATGTTGGTATATGTTTATATTTATTTTTGTTATTTATGGTTATATTTATTTATTATTTATGTGTTTTGTTTTTGTTTATTTAATATATATCATATAATATATATATGATTGTGTAGTGAGACTTTCAGTATTAGGTATTACGGTTAATTATTTTGGGTATGTTGAGTGTTGTTTAGTATAATTTTTGGTTATTGGATATAGTTATAATATTTTGTTTCTATTATTTATTATTATTTTTATGTAGTATATTATATATTATTATATATATTTAATATAATTATATAGTATATTAATATATATTTATTTTTATATTATATATATATATATATATATATATTATATTATATGTATATATTTATTATATATATATTTATTATTAATATATATATATTATTTTTATAGTATATTAATATATTATAATATATGCACCAAACTTGATAACTACAGTTTATATTTTTGCTAAAATCCCATTATAATTATATTATATATATATATATTTATAATATTATATTTGATATATTATTAATATATCTATTATATATTAATTATATTTATATATTTATGTATATATATATATATATTATTATATTTATTATAATTAATTATATTATATATTATTAATATATATATATTATTATATTTTATTAATATATATTATATGTGTTAATCAACATAATATATTTTTATATATAAACAAAATGATATAGATAGCTTTTTTAAGTTTCGTAAATTTTAACTTTAATTTTATAAAAACAGACGTATAAAGCACTTTTGTTGCTTTTATAAAACTATTTAGATAGCAATTTTTTTGTTTGTATTCACAAAATTGTTGTAATCATGTCAGTTTCGTCCCCCTCCCCCTCATAAATATGCCAGTAGTCTTATATTTTGGTATTTAGTCATCATTTTAGCTAATACGTAGTGGGGTTTAACGTATGTTAGTATTATGGAAGGGCCACGCTGGGGTAAGAATCGACTGATAGTATTACATAGGTATTTCTTTTGTTAAATATCATTGATTGTAATTTTAGTCTCCTGTTGAATACCTAATTTAAAAGTTCTTTGCATTCCTTGGTGTTGGACCATTGAATTGTTTTCTCCTATTTGTAATATGTCTTGTTTTAAAACTGCTTCATTTAATAGCTTAACTGTATGACACCCAAAAATGATAAAATTGAAATACAAATTGAACCATTTGTTTTGTTCCCTGTAGTCTTTCATTACGGAAGATTGGTGTGATTTAATTTGATGTATTTTTAATGGCCTTATCATGCATTCGTTGTTGTTGTTTTTATTTCTTTTTGTTTAGTTTGTGAGCAGTAAATTAACTAGTGGTAATCTATTTTTTCTTAAAAGAGAGTATTATTCGTACTATTTCTCGTAAAGAGCCTTAGAATAGTTCTTATGAGTATGAAGGAAATGTTTATTTTTGCTCCATGCCTGTTTTGATTTGGATCCTGTAGGCTTTTTTTAAGAATATGAAAATGTTATTCCCGTGTTTTATTATTTCGGTTTAAATTATTTTGATTTTTTGTTATTTTATTGTTTTTTTTATTTTTTGATTCTATTTTTACCTTTTAACAAAAATATATATTAATTTAAATAATAAAATTTTTCGTTCGCGTACATTTGGATTAATAGGCACACTCAAACGATCTGATTTTCTTTTCTCCACCCCTCCCATGACCCCTAATTCTTTAGTTTTACCTATATCCCCCAACCTTAAATCATTTCTTCTCTTTTGAAGTTCAACTGTTTTGAAATTTTAACAAATTATTCTTAAATCAACAATTTGAAACTATGAAAAATTTCTTCCGAATATTTGATATCCAAAAAATAAAAAAAAAAAATTGCATTCATCTATTTTTTGATTTACATATCTATCACAAATTTTTTGAAGTCTTCTGTCCCTTCGGTCTTGGGTAACATTTTAATGAAAATTTTTATTTATTTATATATTATATATATTTATTTATTATTATTTTATTATTATTATTATTATTATTATTTATTATATTTATTATTATTATTATTGATATTTAGTGAATTTTTAACTTAGTGTAACTCTGTGATTAGTAATCTTTTATACCGGATATGATTCAGCCTAAAATAAAAATATGTTGCTCCAGCTGTGAAGGACTAATAATTCCGTCCAAGCTCAGAGCAAGTTTTTTCTAATCATTATCTTCGACTCTCAGATTACCTTTAGAAACAAATTTTATATTAAAATTTATAATCTTTTCACTTGTAAGAGGCTTATATTTATAACGTATGTACTCTATCTCTGTTAATTTTTACGAGTTTATTATACCACTAAATATCTTAAATTTAATAAACAAAGATTATTATATTTGTAATCTATCTATATGCTCTCCCTGATCTAGTTATGTATTGAAGTGAAAGTATGTTTAACCAAGCAAGCAACTGAAATAGCCGACATGCTTCTCTTTGTTAGTTTAATCACTGCTAAGCTGATAAATCTTGAACTCTTTGAATTTTATAATTTTGAGATGATCTATACAGGTTAAAGTCCATTTAGTCTTTCAATCTTATTTCAAAAACAATATAATTAACAAATGTGTGTGTGACTAAGTATATTAACAGTTAATAACATATATAAGGATACAAACATTCTTTTATTATAGGCACAAACATCTCTTAAAAGTTAAGAAAAATTTAAAATTTGTTAAAATTAATTTTTACTGTTCAGCAAATTTCTATGATAATTTTGGAGTAGATATTATTGGACGAGTTACATACAGGACTAGAGTATTTTTCTGCATACGTAGCAGTTTCGTATCTGGTAATATTTTGACTGGCTCTTTCTCGAAATGACCCTACAGCTTGTTAAGTGTTCTTAATAAAAGTTTTTAGGTTTATGTTTCTTTTCTAAATCAATATCGATAAAATATCAATACATACAGATTTTTGGTTTTGAAATTTTTTGTTTTGTGTTCAGCAATGAGGACAGCAGGTTCGGAGATTGTGTATGCGTGAATTAAATAATTGTTTATAAATTTTTTGTAAGAGGTAGAATTTTGGCTGAGTTATCATTCATTACTTATGCTCCATTGTTTGATTATATTCCCAAACCAGTTGACATGTAAGAATGCCTTGCACAATTTGAAAAACCAGCGTATTGAATTAATGTCCTAGAGGTCAATGGTTGTGGTTTCTAGGGAAGACGCTTCACATCTAAATGCTGTAATGTTTTGTTTTGCTCGTGTAGATGATAAGATACACACTGTAAAATCAGTCTTTGCAATGGAAACCAGATGTCAAACAGTTAGTATAGAATGCTTATAACTCTTTCGTATTAATCCAAAGTTTGTGAAGTATTTATAACTCATGCTCCAATTTATCGTGAGTGAGTGTATGAGCTTACCTTCAATGGATGGATATAAAAAATTGTTTTAGAACAGCTTTTTTACAGTTTGGACGGAGTTGTTTTATAGTTTGTAATAAGGGAGAGGCCGTGTTTTATAAATCATAACATTAAATTTAATATCCATACATTTTAATGAATTTGTGTACAGTATAACATTTTTTCTACTTGTTTTATAGTCAATGTACATATTAATAACTTCATGCTCGTATAATGGTATAAAATTACTCTTCCTATTATATTTTATATAATCTATTTTTGTATATAGATTTATTATAAGAATGATTCATTATAGATGCATTATATTTCAAATTCAAATTGCTTCTAAATTATTATTATTCTATATAAGGTAATCATTTGTTAAAATTTTTCCGATCATCTAAAAATAAAGGATGTAGATGATCAGCATTATTTAGTAACATTATTTTTACTTAATTTGTATTTTTATTATTTTCTGTTATTTATTTATTAACTAACGAAGCTACCGGGTTAATACATTTTGCGCTAAATTAACTGTACCTAAAAATATTCTGTATATGAAATTAATAAATATTTCTTTCAGGGGTGGAAAAAATTAGATATCTTTAAGGAAAAACTCTCGGATTGTGCTGTAGAGGTTTTGATCTGAAAGTTTGACCCTGGCATGGTGATAGTCATTGTTTAAAATGGAGGATATCAGTTAAATGCCAGACCCTAAAACATTCACATTAATTGTTGTTGTATATTTCTCTTGTGCCCTTTTTTTTCATAATATTAATTATATATTATATATAGTATATAATATAATATATATTTAATATGATATAATTATATATATTAATATTAATATATTATATTAATTATTATTATTATATTATATAGATATTATTTTATAGTTTAATATATATTATATTATTATATATATTATATTTATATATATTATTCGCACCTTACCCCCAATCTTGAAGCGAGAAGGTAAAGAAAAAAATGTATATTATATATAATATATATATTATATATACTTATTAATATTTATTTGTATTTTATATATTTTTATTATAAGTAATTTAGTATAGTAATTATAGTTATTATTATTTGGTGGGAGTAATATATATATTATGTAGTATATAATTTTAGTTTGATCATATGTTAATAATTATAGTTATTCTAAGTAGTATGTATAGGTTAGTTTGAGTGTTGTATATATTTAGGTTGGTTATATTGAGATTCAGTGGTACGTTATATGTTAATATATATATATATCACTTTAAGTAATTATACAGGATATTTAATATATTATGGCGAAATATCTCTGATGCCGCTTTTCGCAGAAATGGAAGCGTGGTATTGCCAATCAGAATAAGAGGGTAAAATTGTAGCATATATATATAAATATATATATAATTTATATATATTATTATTATATATATTATATTATATTATATATTAATTATCTGTATAGCTTTGCTATATATATATAGTTTTGTATTATTTTTTTTGAGTACTTTGTGATTAGTATTTAGGTGTAGTCAATGTTTGACGTTTAACTGTGTATATTATAATATACGTTATATATATATATATATATATATATATATATATATATAGTAGTATTATTCTAGTTGTTATAGTATGTATGTTAGTTGATGTATATACTTGGGTGTACTGTAGGTATATATGGAGGAATACTGTATATTAATTAGTATGGTTAGTTAGTATTATAGTATATAGAGTAGATAGTTAGGGGGTGCATGAGTTTTATTATATATAATAAAGTGGGGCCTCGAAAGGTATGAGCGTGACAAAAATTGAAATGCTATAGCCAGGTCAATAAGTTATGATGTAATAGGAGATTCTTATTCAGTTGAGTTAATTTGTCGTGATTCCTGCGAGAGTAATACGTTGTAATCGTACCCTGTTTAGTGCGTAGGTCGTCAGGGGAGTTCCTGCTGATCATCCAAGAACGGTTCTGTGCATGGGTGCTTTTTTTTGCTGCCGTCACCTGGGTTGCCTGTTACTATCAACTCTAGATAATTATTAATTTATAGGTGTTAGGTTGGTGTGTTTTTAGAGTCGATGTGGGGTGTAGGATAGTTTTAGTAGTATGGTTTATAGTAAGCTGAGTAGTACATATATAGTATTAGTATGAGTATATATTTTGATATATGTTATATATATATATATATATATATATATATGTGAGTGAAGTAATGGTATGTACTGAGTAGTATGAGGGTATTATCATTTTATCATTTTTTTCAGGGGTGTTGTGATAAGATAGTGTATTATCTATGATTGAGTTAGTTTTTGTAATTGGTATGTGAGTGATGGTATTTTGTGTATTATGGATTATTTAATTATTAGGTGATTGGTAGTTTAGTGTATAAGAAGTGGTCAGTATGAATTTTGCACTAAATCGTGTTTATGGATAATACATAATAAGCCTGGTGATGATGTATTTGATTATGGAAGCTCTTTAGGTAATATATAGGTATTTGATTGTTAAGCTTTTTAAAGAGGCTTTTGGTGGATTATTCGTGTTCTCATCTCCATACAATGTGGTACTTATTTTATTGGATTATGATTAGTATTTATTATATGATATTATATTATGGTATGTATTTATTATTATTATTGTTATTAGTGTATTATTGTATGGATTTTATTATTTTATTTTTATTTATTATTGTATTTTTTCTATTTGAGTATTATTATTATTGAAGTGCATGGTATATTGTGGAATTCGAGTGTGGGCGTGTTGGTGAATGCTATTGAGATATAGTCGATAAATACTGGTTAGATTTTGTGCTGCGAGTATAGTCATTATATATTTGAAGTAGTATATATAAGCTTATATTTCTATTATTATGATTTTGTACGAGAGTTTTTAGACTGAAGGATACTATATTTCTTGATTATATGTGTTTATTTTATGTTTTGTTATTAATTTGTGATATGATTTGTTGAAGTTGCTAATTTAGTTATGAGGCTTACAGCCTTTTTTTCATGTTTGGTATTATTTATTATTTTATAGTATAGTAATAGTTTATATTATTGTATGTATGGAAAAGACTTTGTTATATAATGTTATATATGTGAGTATTATTAGTTGACAAAGTTATATTTGGTATATAATGATTAATATATATATTTTATATATATATATATATATATTTTTTTATTATATATATATTATATAATATATATTATTTATTTTATATATATATATATATATATATATATAGTATATATATATATATATATATATATATTTAATAATATAAATTTTTTTATATATATATTAATATATAATATATAATTATATATATATATATATAATTATTATGAATATTATTAATATATATATGATATATATAATAATATAATATTATTATTAATTATTATAATATGCTTCAATATAAAAGAGATATTTACTTTCAATAAACAAATTTCTTCGTTTTATGGATTAAGGAAATTGATTATATTTTATATATATATATATATTATAATTATATATTTATTATTTATTAATTATATATTATTATTATATATATATATTAAATCGATAAAGCCCTAAGGAATTTTATGGTATGGAACCATAACTTTAAAGAGTTGTGGTATTTATTACCTGTTATGATATTATTATTTAATGTTTATAAGATATATGTTATAAATTACTTGTTATTTATGTAGTTTATATTATGATTAGTATTATTATATGATTATTATTATTATTATTATTATATATTATTATGTATTAATTTATTATTGAATATTATTATTATTTGGGTACTTAATTATATTATTATAATTAGAATTTGTTGATAAGTATATTATATATTTAAGTATAATATATATTTATTATATATAGTATAATATATGTAGGTGGGTTATGATTTAGGGTAATTATTGTTACTAGTATATATAGAGGTATTAGTAGGATCGTAGATAGTAGTATATATGGTAGTGATATGTGAGGGGTATAATAGTATGTAGTGATTAAGTGAGTAGTATGGGTTGTATATTTAGGATATAATAGGTATAGTAGTACGTATATATAATGAAGTATATAGTGCTAGAGCATTCACATGATGTTTTTATTCGCGAGTTAAATTATTTTTCCAAGTTATTTATGTATTATTATTGATTTTTATATATTATGTATTATTATTATATATTATTGATTATATATAATTATTGAGTTATTATTTAGTTATTATGCGTATTTATTTTGATGTATTAGATTTTTGTTTGATATAATTTTGTGAATATTTTCTGAGTGTTAAAACTCTGCTCGAAGGAAAAATTTGAGACTTTAGTCGACTAGTTTCTTGTTATTAGACTTTTTGGTCTCGTGTAGCAAGATTAGTCTTAATTAGTTCCTAGAAATGGCAGTTGCTTTGAGATTCTGAAGACAATAGTATAATTATTATATATTTTGGTTATCTATATATTTATATATATATATATATATTTTACTTATTTATTTATATAATTTATTTTATATTATTTATTATTTATTATTCTTATTTATCTATTCTTATCTATATTATTATTTATTTATTTTATATTATATTATTTTATATATATATATATTTATATAATAGAGTATTTTTATATAGTATATTATATATATATATGTTGTTTTGTGTGGTAAACGTTCCATGTCTTTGTGATAAATGTTTTCTGCAGCGATTTATCGATGGGTTGATTTAATATGAGTTTAAATAGAACTCAGTAGAAGCAATTTTTTGTTGCCCCCTTGCAATTTTTACATGTTGGGCGGGAGGAGCTTATTGTGGTTATTATATTATTATTTTATTATATATATTATTATTTATGATTGATTATGTAATATTATTATTTATATGATTGTCGTTATTATGTGTATCATATATTATGGATTTTATTTATTGGTTATTACTTTTAGGGGAGCCCTAACTTCTTATGCTAACCACCTGAGAAAGGAGTGTTGCGTTGACACGTTAGGTAGCTAGTTAATCTTGGCGCCACTTCGTCTTATCCCTGAGGTTGCATGCATTATTTTGTGCATCTTAGGGACTGTCCGCGAAGTCTGCCGGGGGGCTTTTCCGAGTTCCCTATCTCAAGGCCCACCCCAGAGAGGGGGAAGTTTCGGGTCGAAGAGAATAGTTGTGAACCACGGAGTGTATGACGGGACAGTTTCCCTGCGCTTACGATGCTCTCAGAGCTGTTATTTTTTATAGTAATCATCATCTCTTACATTGCTGATGTTTTTATTGAGGTGTTAATGATGGTTGTGTGATAGTAATATACTTTTATGAAAAGCTTCCGTCTGTGTGAGGCTCGTGGAAACTTTTGTTACAAAGCTCTAATATAAGAGAGGAAAGATAAGTTCCAAGAGAAAGGTGAACCTGCCAGTCTGCCCGTGCTTACCCATACCCGACCTCCCAGGTGGGTATCTGTTGAACGAAGACCATGTAGGGGGGCGTGTTGCGGACGCCTTGTCGATGAGCGGGGGTTGCACATCTTGCCCATTCTGAGACTCGGATTCTAGGTCTGTACGCACGATAACATTACGGCACCGGCAGTGATTAAGACTCCCCAAAAACGACTTTAGTGTCATCGCATATGGCGTTCAGTGACGCTTTACGCATCTCGCGCTGGAAAGAAGCATTCGGGATGCGAACACGCAAGTCCCTTTAGCGCTCTATAGTCGCCTAATCCAGATCGAAAGTGTCACTATGGCTGTGTGGAGTATAATGGGTCAGGGCCTGCTCCAATCCTCCTATACCTGTAGATCCCACCAAAACGAGGCGATCTCTCACTGGAAGCCTTGCCGATCGTCCCCCCGGGTGAGCCTTGAAGTTGAATCCATATGTATGTCAACTCTTCTCGAAGGAAGGTACATCTGTGCGCAGATATGCCACTCGTTTTCACACGGCCCAGATTACCCTCTGCCTTCTGGATACAAGCCGAGGGATTCTGCAGGAGTAGTACTCTTCAGTGTGAATGCGCTAATACGTGGCCATGCAGAACAACGAGTTCATTAACATGCCTGTGAGAGTGCGCTTACATCCTCTTTAGCAAAAGGTTTGGCCTGTTCTTCTACGACGTAAGTGGGTACATCAGCCGTTTGCTTATTCCCCACTCCCAACCATGTTGCTGTAGCCGGTCTGACCTCGTCTCGTCTTCAGAAGTCCAGCGCACACTGCTCCTATGTTAAAAGCGGCATGATCCTGTCTCTCTAGTCGCGGGTGTAGTTTCACTGGAAATTTAACTTTACACAGGTGGTTTGCTGACGGCTGGCTGAAACAGGGAACTCTATGCTTTGAGTGCGCTTATGGTCTGCGTTGACTTGTCTAAACCAGCAACCTCTGCCCAGTGTCCCTTCCTCGCTCTCCACAGCGTTGCAAATTTTTACGGGCAAAATTAATGGGATTAGTATGATTTTTTTACGAATCTATTTTTCCTTAGACCGAGACCACTTTTTTGTAAATTTATTCGGATTCGCAGCGCGCTTCAAGCGCTGTAAAGCTCCTTAGTTACTAAAAAGCGATCAAGGTATCCGACTGAGTATACAACAGATGTTCTTCGCTAGCTCGCATCCCTAAGAAACAAATCAGTTCTATTGTGGACCCGCGCCTCTCAGTGTAGGGGTCATGTACTGGCTAAGCAAATCGCTATAGAGAGGCCCGAAGTGAATGGGGCCAACCTACAAAACCACGTTCGAGACTGTTTTAGGAGTGGGGATATTTCCAGATCATTTAAATATCCTGATGTCGTGAATGATAAATTTTAACCTCGCATGAAACTCAAGATAGAATGAAGCGAGTAGCTTAGAAGCCAAAGTATATTGACGCTGGATTCGCGGGATTCCTCGGGTATACAAAATTTAAAAATGTCATACTAATCAGGTCGGTAGTGGAGAGATGGAAGGCTATCTCAATATATATCTCAATAAGTGTTGATTTTCAACTTCCAAGTGTTGTAAAAATTATGATTTCAAAATCAAGTACTAAATTTTTTCTCACCTTCATAGGCATTGTAAACGACGGCATATTGAATTATTTTATGAAAAATTGCGTGAATCTCAGTCGATAAGATGAGAGAGATAATTAAAATGTGTTGTAGATATTTCCACCTTCTAAGAGCATGAGTAGTATCAAAACTCAGATGCCCTTGGACTAAATGATGAATTATTTTTCTTTGAGTTCCCAAGTGGGTTTGCAACAAAAAAGGTATTTACCATTATTGAGCTCATTTGTAAGCAAATAATAATTAGCCGTTACGTTTTAATGAGAAGTATTGTAGACTTTTGGATTTGAGTCTGAGGAGAATAGGCAACAAGTTTAAAGGTTTTGATTGCATGATTGATCTAGACCTGTTTAGGTTGATATGTTGATAATTTTGAACACGTCGAAATTGAATTAAAGATTAACGGAAGATCTTTATCATAATTTATACTTCAATTTGACAAACTAGTCAAGGATGATAATTGCGAGGGGTGTGTATAATTGAGTCTTACATCATTTAATATAATAAAATTATAAATGGAAGAGAAGGATTAATAATAATAATAAAGTTTATTCTTAAATTTAAGCCTTAATTATAAAGACAAAACCTTTATATATAGCTTATTCCTTTCTATTTTCATTACTAGCATTACTCTAGTGATTAAAATAAAGATGCTTACTCGATGTTGAAGAGGAATTCTGGACTTGAAAAGATAGGCTTCTTGTTAACTTTATCAAAGAAGTGATTGCAACTCGTCATTAGACATTTGAATTAGAATTATAGCCTATATGACCAACAAAAGAAATTAAAATTTTTAAACTCGAAAATGATGATTGTTATTCAAGAATTACAAACAGATCTTGCCTGCAAAATTTACTCTACAAATAAGACTTTTCCAGAGGCTCAATCCTTGAGAGGTCGTAATTCGACTCTAACCCTGGTCCTCTACTTTTCAGTCAGTCAAATTTTAAAATGGTCTACATATTTGAAATTTTGAAAATAGTGGATGGCTTACCTGCTTGTTCGCAGGCTACTCACCGCAAGGATGCTGCCTAGCTTCGAGAATGACCTTTGTCTTCAACCTCCACCTCCAGAAACTCATGCAACTTATATTTCATCAAAGAATCGTGTGAAATCTATTTCCATGATATTAAAAATTACAATGCAATGCAATGGTCTTTCTGGTTCCTTAAACCTCATTCTCTTTTCTTATATCAATTTGCCAAAAAGATCAATTCTAAATTTGCTTCTTCTTTCCCTCTCAAGTATATTTTCAGACGACACAACCACCGTTTTACTTTCTGCTAAAGCTAAACACTTTCCTCACTCCTTAATTTGCTCGAATTCCACTTTAGACAGTCCAGGAGCTATTGCTCCTTCTCTTCCGCACGCCAACTTGTTTATGCCTAATATTGTAATATGATTTCTTCTCTCCCCGAGCTTAACACTAGGAAGGCGTATAGTCCTAATGAAATCCCTCCTGCGGTTTTCAAATCTTGTGACTCTGAGCTTGCATTCTGCCTTGGTAGACTGTTTCGTCTATGCTTGTCAACTTTAACCTTTCCTTTTTGCTGGAAGCATGCATTCCCAAAAGAATATGGACCCCTTTCAATTGCTTTAACCTTCGTACATTTCAAAGATTTCAAATCGATGCTTAAACTATTCTAATAGATTATATTATTATTAGATGTATTAGATTACATTTATTAATTATGTCCTAACTTTGGCTTTGATTTTTTAGCTTCTCTCTTTCGGAAGCTACCCTTCTATCTGGTATTCTTTCTGGTCGTTCTATAGCAACCATTGTAGACGGTTACACCACTGTCCATCCTTTAAATCTACTAATAGTGGTATTCCTCAAGGTTCTATTCTATCCCAATTAATTTCAAACGCTTCATTAATAATCTCTCTATCACTTCATCAGCCATCTACTCCACTGCAGACGACACTATCCTTCATTACTCCTTTCATTTTGAAAGTATTCCACCCAGCAACAAATAGCTTATGCTAGGAAGGTGGATTTGTAACAATTAACCTCTGATCTTTGAAACCGATGTATGTATCTGGAACCCGCTTCCATTATTTATTTTAACCTGTAGGCTAAGTGATTGAGTCCACTACAATTTTGAAAAGTTGATTGAAAGATTCAATGGTAAATATCAACATTATTGAGGTTGCTCAGTTATGGGTCTATGTACACATCTTTAAAGATAGGATCCTTGTCATAGCCGGATCCAATCCAGAATAATAACTTTAAACACAGGCTAGAAATAAAAGGAGAAATACATGTTAGCCTGGATGTAAAATATACTGAGCAATTGGTTGATACTTCTTAACTGATGAGAAAATATACTAGTAAATCTCGCCCAGGATATATCCAATATGCACTTAAGAATTGTATACACACTTCGGTATTATAGCTTACCTTACTCTGCGCTGATACTTATTGGCGAGCATTCCATAAGTACGAGTATCCCGGTATTTAATATTCAGTCCCTTTTCTACATATCCTAAATAGATAAGATTGACAAGCCTTCGGCAGATGCTCGTAAAGTCTTGAGTTTATGAATAGGAGCTCTCAGTGCTTTGGTTTGTTGGGGTGGTGTGATACCTATCATTACAATTGCTCATTTATGCTACCACCCTCGAATATACAACCCGATGGTCGGTTCTCGCTGCAGGCTCTTTTCTCGCTGGTATTCCCGTTACAGGGTATACGTTGTGGTCTGGTCGCCGGATCGCAACGAAGCTAGATTGTGAGTCATAGCTATATTCTGAGGTTGTCCTGTCTTAGCCGCGTAGGTGTGCTAGTGCACGTGGTTAGTGCTAACCTACTGGTTTTGTTTTGTGTGGCAATGAGATATCAAGCCTAACACTGTTTTACCATTGTGAGAATAGATGTAAACGATTATGGGTAATATTTATTATTAATGTAATAATAGATAATGAATCTACGTGCCTTTGTAAAGTCTTTTGATTGAGAGAAGCTGCTGGTGAATGTCACTCACGTCTTTATATATTAGAATCCAGTATAGATATGTGATGATGCAGCGAGTAAAACTTAGCGTAAACTGTAAAGGGCCACATAAAAGGACTCACAGACAAAGGAGATTGTCTAGAGTCGTGCCAGATCCGCTACAGTACCACCCTTCAGGTCAGGGCTGGGTCGAGGGTTACCTGTTAGTCCAGGTAACGACTGAAAATTGTGAACCCGACGACCAGCACGCGTCCTTCTTTCCCCCTGCGGTGGAGCCAGAATGGAGCGAAGGACAGGTTCATGAGGAGGTTGAGGAACAGGTGACTGTACTGGAGGTGTTGAAATAGGAGGTGGCTGGAGATATCAGGAGTGAGAAGACAAAGAAGTAAGAGGTGGAAGAAGAAAGAGCAAGAGTAGAAAGAGGTAAACCGAACGGAATGCCTAAGAGGATTGCTGGAAAAGTTCGAGAGTCTTGGCCTTCTAGGAAAAGCTGTGCTTTAGACTGGTCGATTGGCAGACGACTTTCTGTTCCGCGTTAGGGCGTATTGAATTGGTAAATAATTTTCACAAGCCTGCCCAAGACCTTAAACGGGCTGACATACCGAGCGTAGAGCAGTCTGCTGAGCTACGTTGTAGATACGTAAAAACATGGGTGCATTGACCAGTTTCCTCTCGGAAACGAAAGTAGCCGTATGGGGTGAAGAGCCTATTGCTAGTTGACCGCGTGTTTGTAGCATTGGAAATTGATTCACCCTGAGTGCGGATGTGGGAATGGCTGCCAAAAAGTACAAAAAGGAAAGCGCCTCTTCAGATTTCATGCTGGGGGTGAGTGGCCAAAGATGCCTTAAGCAGGCAAGTGAAACCTTTCCATGATCTCGTATTTGAAGCCGGATGAAAAGCTGTGGTTCTGATGCCTCTCAGAAAACCCAGGAGGGAGCATCAAAATCTCTCCAAAGGAAACATTTTAAAGTCTACCTTGATTCCATGGTCACAGCCGGAACGCGCAACAAATTAGTCATGAAAGCTTAGCTATGACCTTCGGTAGTGGCGGTTGAGTGGAGTGGGCTTCCGGCCAACGCGGTGAAGCGGTCAATACATGTAAGGATATATCGATGCCCAGCAGAAGGAGGAAAGGAACCAACAATGTCGATATGTACTTTCTTAAAACGTCTCCAGGGAAGAGAGACTTCCCTAGAGGGGTTGTGGTGTGTCAGTGCATCTTAGAACGCTGACAAGGAAGGCATTCACGAGCCCACTTTCGCACATCAGTATTAACACCGGGTCACACAAAGCGTGCTGAAACAGCTTGAGAGCCGCTATTTACCGGGTGAGAAAAAGATGAAGAGCAAAAAAAACAAGTTTGCGGAAAGCAGGAGGGACGAAAGGACAGGGAACATCTGTAGACGTGTCACAGAGGAATTTCTTCTGAATGCCCGGAAAAGAAATCCACCTGAGTTGCAGAGGAGAGTCATGGGGAAGAGAGGGTTCTTCTGATGACTGTGTAGTGGCCATTTCCTCGTAGTTGATGCTGGGGAGTGAAGATATGGAGATAATCTCGAAGCGTGAAAGGGCATCAGCCGTGAGATTATCGGCACCTGGGACGTGACGAATGTTTGTCGTAAACCGCGAAACATATTCCAAATGATGAGCTTTCTCGGAAATGTCATTCATTTCGAGATGCTATGGCGAAGGTGATCGGCTTGTGATCTGTGAATATGTGAAATTCCAGGCCTTCCAGAAAGTATCTGAAGTGTTTGACTGCCAGGTACATTGCCAGCAGTTCCCTGTCAAAGGCGCTATAGCGGGTTTCAGCAGGCTGTAGCTTCTTCGAGAAGGAGGCAAGAGGAGACCAAGAACCATCCAGGTGTTGCTGCAGGACGCCTCCGACCGCAAAATCGGAGACATCAACCTGAACCTGAGTTGGTGCAGAGTCCTGTGGGTGGACAAGGAGTGGCGTCCGTGAGTGCGTCTTTTGCAGAAGTGAAAGCAATACGACGTTAATACGTCCACTCTACCTTGACCGAGACACCTATTTTCTTCGGGCGGAGGAGTTCCATGAGAGGCCGAAGGAGAGTAGCAGCTGCAGGTCGAAAGCAACGGTAGTAGTTCAGCATCCCGATAAACTGCTTCAGTTGTTTCTGCGTCTCGGGTAAAGGAAAAACATGAATGGTGCAACACGCTCCTGGAGGGGGGCGAACACCTTCAGAAGAGACTGTGTGGCCAAGAAACGTGAGAGAGGGTACACCGAAAAGGAACTTCTCCTGGCTGATGCGGATACCGTATTCGTCTAGTCTTGAGAAGACTGCAGAAAGGTACTCCTTGTGCTCTTCTTCGGAGTTGGAAGCTATAAGCAGGTCGTTGATGTAGGCCCAACAGAAGGGTAGCCTTAACAAGACAGTGTCGATGAACCGCTGGAAAGTTTGAGCAGCATTCCGTAAACCGAAGGGAGTTCTCAAGAACTCAAAAAGTCCGAAAGGTGTAATCACGGCAGTCTTGTGAACAATCCTCGGTTCTACAGGGATTTGTGATAGGACGCGGACCATCGATTTTGGAAATTATGTAGCACCTTGAGGTGGTACGTAAAGACTGCAATGTGAGGGACGTGATAGCGATCTGAGACAGTGATGCGCGTGAGAGCCCTAAAATCTCCCAGGGGCGCCAGGTCCCCAGGGGTAAGCTTTAGAAATCAACGGTGTAAGGGTCAGCCCAACTGCTCTTGGAAGGTCGAAACGACCTTCCAGCTCAAGCATGTGATCAAACTTAAGCACGAGCTATCTTCAGCTTCTCCGGAGCGAGACGGCGAGCGAGCGCGTGCAAAGGTCGGAGGACCTGTGGTCTCTATGTGGTGGAGGACTGAATGCTTGACTGGGGCAATTGAAGAGCAGGGGTGCAGAAGAGATGGAAAGTCCTTCTGTAGGAAGAGAGAGAGAGAGAGAGAGAGAGAGAGAGAGAGAGAGGAGAGAGAGAGAGAGAGAGAAGAGAGAGAGAGAGAGAGACGAGAGAGAGAGGAAGAGGGAAGAAGAAATGGGAAGGATGAAGATAGGGGCAGCGGAAATGTCCCTACTGCAGAACGTAAGAGATGTTGCTTTTGGAGAAAAGGGTGGCGTGCCCACCACCAGCGTTGATACGAAGACCACCAGGTACATGGAAATGGTTCAAAAAGTTTGCGCCGATAATCGGTTGATGGACTGCAGCAACTGTGAAAACCCATCGGAAAACCCTCCTGAGGGAGAGGTCGAGGGTGCATGAACGTTCACCGTAAGTACCAATGGCAGTACCGTTCGCAGCGCACAGGAAACGGGTAGGTTGAGTACCGGGAGGAACCAGACTATTTGAAGGGAGACAAGAAATCTCAGCTCCTGTATCGATAAGGTAGTGGCGCTTGGTGGAAGAGTCGAAAACATGTAGATGGCGGTACCGAGAAAGGGAGCCATTGTCCTGTATCGCCCATAAGGATTGGCTGCAGAGTTTCCCGAGAATGTGCACGGCTGAAAACATTTCCGGGAATGCTCCTGGAAGGTGCGGTGATAGTAACACTTCCCAGCTGCCCTCCTGGCAGAGGGTGACCATCCACGGGAAGTGTTATTGCGGTGTGGGGTAGGGGAGCGATTGCGGAAGGTGAGGAGACGTAAATCCACCATCATAGCCTCTACATTCCTTTCAATGCGAGACAATCTGTCCTCCAGAACAGCTGGAGAAAACTGAGAAGCTCCTGAAGGAGGAGGAAAGGTATTCAGAGTATGAGCTATAACAGGAGTGTAAGGGGGCAAAACCGTAGAGTATCAAATGAGGAGAAATAGAAACATTTGGCGAGGAGGCTGGTAATGCGTGACACGGTCAGCTGCCTCAGGAAAGGCCCGCAGGGACAAAGCGGGATCAATGGTTGCTGGGTATGGCCTCCTCCGTGGGAGATGGAGAATCTATAAGCTGTGAAAGCATCCTAGATAGCAGCTCCGTAGAGGTCCTGTCTTCTAAGGACCCCCCATTCAGGAGCTGCTCTAACTTATCCTCCATAGAAGAATGAGAGGCGTGCAAGGAGCAACTTCTTTTTAGGGAAAGTAATAAGGGGTAGACAGAAGCGGATATTGTGGCCTGAGTAGTCTTTTACCTTCAGAGGGGACTCCTGGCAGGGCACCCAACAGCAGGTTGTACTTCTGAAGCTCAATATAGTCTTATTGGAAAGCCGCTTCTATCTGCAGGAGCCACAGATCAGATGCTTGGGAAATAAAGGCAAGGAAAGGGTGGGTGAAAATCATTTTGTGGGACAAAAGAGAGGATGACAGAGAATACTGTATAAAAAGGAAGATTCCTAGACTAAACGTAGGTACTTGTGTACTATGTAAGTTGCTGATATATACGGCTATACCACTACAAGACTGTTGGCGAATGCAATATACACATGATAGCCTCTCGTATAGCCAATACGTAGATATATAGTATATATATATATATTATATATATATATATATTAGTATAATAATATATATAATATATATATATATTATATATATAATATATATATATATATATATAGTATATATAATATATATATATAATAATAATAATAAAATTATGGAAATGATAAAAAATTAAAACTATAATCACGTTCTAACGATTAAAAAAAAAATAGTAATAGATCTGTAAAAATATTAAAGAACGTATTTAAATTAATATTACGTATAAAATTAAAAAATATTTTTTAAGCTTGCTTGTGGCTGGGGTGTATTGCTTGGAGAGCGGACTGTTGAAATGCACTAAGAGTTTGTTTATGGCAGTCGTGTTGCTTGTAACTACTGCTGCCAGGTGCGAAAAGGTGTGTAACTGAACAACTGAAGAGGTTCCACATCCACGGAGACTGAAGAGCCCAGGGTCCACCAATGTAGACTAAGTGATTGAGTCCACTACAATTTTGGAAGTTGATTGAAAGATCCAATGGCATCATACTCAAATTATTGAGGTTTCTCGTTATGGGCTATGTACACCACTCTTTCAAAGTTAGGATCCTTGTCATGGCCGCTCCAATGCCAGAATAAAATTAAACCCTAGGCCTAGAAATAAAAGGGAGGAAATACATGTTAGCCTGGAGGTAAATATAACTGCAGTGTGATACATCTGATGAGAAAATACTTAGTAAATTCTGCCAAGGATATATCCAATTGCCTATATTGAATACACGTATATAGTTCCGTACTCTGGCTGAATACTTGTTGTGAGTTGTCCCCAAAGCTACGGTATCGGTATTAGTATAGTCCAGAGCTGGGCGCACTATAATTTTTGAGTGCGCACTGCGCTATGCGCTTAATGCCCCGGACCCTAGTGTGCCCTAGCGCCGTGAGCCTTTGCGCCTTTCGCGCTGCCGACTTTCACCGGCCGGTGCCGTGTCTCTAAATTTATTGCAAAAGTAATACTTTGTGCGATAATAAAAGTATGCTTTTATAAGGAAGAAAAATGCACATTTATTTAATTTTTTTAATTAAAATAAAATAAACTAATATCTATACGTCCTCTTCCTCTTCCATGTCCTTGTGGTCCCATGTTTTCCCCCAGGAGGTCCAGCACGAGAGCTGCAGAAGTTGAAATTTTTCAGAGCCATAGTTGCCAATTTATTTGTTGTTAAGAACTAACTGAACGTTATAATAATATATATATATATATATATATATATATAATATATATATAATATATATAATAATATACTATATATATATATATATATATCTATATATATATATTATATATTATATATATATATATATATATATATATATATATATATATATATATATTATTTTGGCGGGTGATGTAGGAATAAAATGAAATTCTTCTTATCAAAAATATGTTCTATTCTGACTCCAAAATGAGAGGCAATACGATCCCTAAAACTAAAAACAATAACAACAAATAAATACATAATAAAAAATAAGTTTTAGGTATAAGAATAAAGACTACGATATTTTGATTTTAAAATGTTAAACAAAAATAGCCCTTATGCGGCTTGAATATAAAGGCCAAATTTGAATGCGGCCGTTTGGTTACTAGGCCTTACAATATGGGTAAGTTTATCAAAATAATAAAAAATTCTTCCATAGGGGGTTTTAGAATATAAGGAATATCGGCTCATGCATATCCGATATTCTAAAATCAGTACATACAATAAAAGAAATGACTTATAAAGAAGTATAATATGAGGCATTAGTTTGTAATTACATATCTATGAGGAAATTGTCCTCAATGACATGTAAGAAAAACGACATGATAAAGAATTAGCAATACACATTATCACTGTATGGTAATTACACTTTCACGCACCTTCAGGATAAATGTAGGAATCACTTTTACTTTATAAAAATAAATAATGTTGCAGCCGTTAAACGTTCTTCATTCGTCGAGTTCAAAAAGCGGAAGAACGAACAAAGTATTAGTAGTCACAGCTTTTGCAAAAATCGATGTTGCCAGATAAGCAAAAATTACATTCAGATGTTTAAACTGCACTAACATTATATTGTGTTTTTAATATAAATTTACTAAATTACATATATGGTAATACAGTATTAGGTTATTAAAAATGATTTTAAGACCGACTTCAGAACCCCCCTCCAGAGGTTTGGAAGTACTCCTTCCGCCAGAGAGGAGGCCATATTAAGACATCTTTTTCTTCAGAAGATGCCCCTGTAGCCCAAGATATACTCGCCTCTCTCGATCCAGCCCTTTCTTTGAGCGTGGTTGCTGAAAAAGCAGACCGCATGCTCCGCACACATGCTTCTGCAACGCATTTAGTTGCTGCAACTTCTACTCTTCCACCACCCCCGCCACCCCCACAAACTCCTTCACCACTGTCTTCTCTTACTTCTCATCCTTCACATTCCTCTTCTACTCCTGTTTCTCACTCTTCTCAAGCTTGTTCTCCTCATCTTTCTCACGGAACTTGCTCTCACACGACATCTTCTGCTCTAGATGCTCGTGTTTCTGCTCTGGAAATCGGTCTTGCAGAGATCAAAACTGAGTTGCTTTCTGTCACTTCTACTCTAAGGCAGCTCTCATTTCGTTCTCGTTCTTCTTCTCGTAGTAGGACTCCCTCTCGAGGTCGTTCTCCTTCTGCTTCTAGTGACAATACCTATCCTCACGGATATTGTTACTATCATAATTTCTTCGGTGCAAGAGCGAAGAAATGTGCTTCTCCGTGCACTTTTTCGGAAAACAAATAGGCCAAGGGATAGCAGAAGCGACTGCCCCTTGTGACCCTGACACTTCGCTTCCTACTGTACTTCGTATTTACGATCGCATCACAAAGCAAAACTTTCTGATTGATACTGGCGCATCTTTGTCTTTGGTCCCTCCGGATCCGTCTCAGCGCTCTGCAGTACCTCTTTCTACTCATACGCTGTATGCTGCGAATGGTTCAACTATTCCAGTATATGGTGAACGACTTTGCTCTTTGGAACTATCGCTTCGACGGAGTTTTAAATGGGTTTTTCTTGTGGCAAAAGTTACACAACCTATTATTGGGGCAGACTTCTTGTCCCATTTCAATCTCATGGTGGACATTCGCAATCAACGTTTGGTAGACGGTACCACTACGTTGTCCTCAAAGGGTGCTCTAATCTCTTCTGTTTTTTGGAGGCATTTCTACTATCGCCCCATGTTTTTCTTCAGACGCTTCTCCCTTTGTTAATATGTTACAGAAGGATTTTCCGGATCTTTTAAATCCTTGTTCTTCTTCTTTACCTGTCCAACATGATGTACAGCACCATATCGAGACGTCTGGTCCTCCAACTTTCGCTCGTGCTAGACGTCTCCCCCCAGACAAACTCAAGGCGGCTCAAGCCGAGTTCGAGCATATGTTAGAACTAGGTATTGTCCGCCCCTCTAAGAGTGCTTGGGCTTCACCTCTTCACATGGTGCCAAAACCTTCTGGTGATTGGAGACCGTGTGGAGACTTTAGGGCTCTGAATGCCTCGACAACACCTGACCGCTACCCGGTTCCGCATATTCAGTCCTTTAACTCTCGTCTGGATGGCGCAACCATCTTTTCAAAATTGGATATGGTCAGGGCATATCATCAGATTCCTGTAGCTGCTGATGACATTAAAAAAACCGCTGTTATTACTCCTTTTGGATTATTTGAGTATACTAGAATGCCCTTCGGTCTGAGATGTGCAGCTCAAACTTTTCAGAGGTTTATTGATACTATACTGCGTGGCTTACCTTTTGCCTGGGCTTATCTCGACGACCTTCTTGTAGCAAGTGCAACTCCTGAGGAGCATCAGGATCATTTGCGTGCGGTTTTCGCACGATTAAACGATGCTGGAATGCGACTTAATCTCGCGAAGTGTGTATTTGGTACATCATCTCTCACTTTCCTGGGCCATACTGTTTCTCCTGAAGGTGTTAAACCACTCTCCGATCGTGTTGATGCCATTCGTGCATTCCCTCTTCCTCAAACACAGAAGCAACTTCGTCAATACTTAGGAATGGTAAACTTTTACCACCGTTTCCTTCGTTCAGCTTCCGAACTTCTTCGTCCGCTTACAGCCCTTATTACACAAAAGAAGAGGGGTTCAGCCATCATTCTTGATTGGACGGATGAGGCAAGAAAAGCTTTTGACGCTTCAAAGGAAGCTCTAGCTGCTGCAACACTTCTTGTCCATCCTCAGGACTCTGCACCAACGCGTATTCAAGTCGACGCTTCCAATTTTGCTGTCGGTGGTGTCTTGCAGCAGTATTTGAATAACGTTTGGTCTCCTTTAGCCTTTTTCTCTCGCAAGCTTCAACCTGCCGAAACTCGATATAGTGCTTTCGGTAGGGAGTTGCTGGCAATGTACCTAACTACTCGTCACTTCAGGTACTTCATAGAAGGTCGAGATTTCCACATCTTAACCGATCACAAACCTCTTACGTTCGGGATGATTTCCCGTAACGAACGACATTCCCAAGAGAAGCACGCCACCTGGAATACGTCTCCCAATTCACCACTGACGTTCGGCATATCTCTGGGGTAGATAACACCACTGCCGATGCCCTTTCGCGCATCCAGATCGACTCTATTTCTCCTATTCCAATCATAGATTTTGAAGCTATGGCACAGCTCCAAGAGGATGAAATCATCGACCCCACATTAACTTCTTCTTTACGACTAGAGTGGATAACACTCCCGGGTATCAAGAGGAAGTTGTTATGTGATACATCAACCTCTACTCCTCGTCCATACGTTCCTTCTTCATACAGGAAAGACATCTTCTTCAATCTCCATTCCCTTTCTCACCCCGGCATCGAGGCTTCGCGAAAGCTTGTTTCAGCACGCTTTGTGTGGCCCGGCGTCAATGCCGAGGTTACGAAGTGGACACGCAATTGTCTTTCCTGTCAACGGTCTAAAGTCCAGAGGCACACTAAAAGCCCTCTTGGCTCCTTCTTACCACCAGGTGACAGGTTTGAAAAGGTTCACATAGATATTGTAGGACCTCTTCCTCCTTCTAATGGCAAACGCTACCTTCTTACTTGTATCGATCGGTTCACTCGATGGACCGAAGCCATTCCTCTTTCTGTTGCTTCTTCGGAGTCCATTGCGACAGCTTTTATGACGCATTGGGTTTCTCGTTTCGGCATACCTCTCTCTGTCACTACAGATCAAGGACGTGTCTTCGAATCATATCTTTGGAGAGATTTGATGCGCCTCCTTGGTTCTGAAAAGATTCATACCACTTGTTTTAATCCAAAAGCAAACGGAATTGTAGAACGATTCCATCGTCAGCTTAAGGCTTCCTTGGCTGCTCATCCACAACCGGAACATTGGACAGACGCTCTTCCGTTGGTAATGCTAGGTATTCGCACTGCCATCAAAGAGGATCTGCAATGTTCTGCGGCAGAGCTTGTCTACGGTTCCACTCTTCGGCTTCCCGGAGAGTTCTTTTCGCAATCTTCTCCGTCTCCTACTGCTGACCCATTATCTTATCTAACCCGCTTAAGGCGCTGTGCTTCGTCGTGGAGACCGACTCCTACTCGTCACCACAAAGTGCATTCTTTCGTACCTAAGGACCTCTCTACATGCACACATGTCTTTGTAAGGCATGACTCGCACCGCACTGCTTTCCAACCGAAGTACGATGGATCTTTTCCTGTGTTACTTCGGAAGGAGAAGTTTTTTACCATTCAACGTCCCACACGCACAGAGGTCGTATCAATCGACCGTCTTAAGCCAGCGTTCTTCGAGTCCAATCCTCCTGATACTCCGGATTCGGAATTGTTCCCAAGATCAATTTCAGTCCCTTTCAGCACGACTCCTACCTACAACATTCCTGTTTCACCTCCCCCTTCTCTTCCTACTATCTCACCGCCACCTCCCCTAGTACCATTATCTCCTGATCCAGCTTTAGCTCAACCGTCTAGCACACCAGATGAGGTAACTTCAGCTCCACAACCTCGTCCGAGTACTCGTGCTAGTACACGCGATATAGCCACACCTGCACCGAATGTACCTACAGCTCGACCTTCCGGGCCCTCTCTTCGTTCTGCTTCAATACCTCCTTCTACTCAACGTAGTTCGAGGAGTGGCAGACAGATTCGTTGGCCGAGTCGTTACCTAGATTAAAGAATCTGCTGCCCCAACCTCTGGAGGGGGGTTCTGAAGTCGGTCTTAAAATCATTTTTAATAACCTAATACTGTATTAACATATATGTAATTTAGTAAATTTATATTGAAAACAATATAATGTTAGTGCAGTTTAAACATAATAAAAGTAGTTTTTGTTAATATATATAATATATAGATATATATATATATATTAGATATTATATATATATATATATATATTAGAGTTATATATATATAATATATATATATATATATATTATATATATATATATATATATATATATATATATATATATATATATATATATAATATATATATATATTATATAGATTATCTACTATATATATATATATTTATATTCATTATATATATATTATATATATGATATATATATATATATATATATATATATATATATATATATATATATATATAAAAGTTTTCACACTGGTTTTTAGAATGATACAAGTTAGCCATGCTTCTAATTCTACTTTCTTAAGGTAAAAAGGAATGGGCTTTGTTTCTGTTCATTAGGGCGCGGCTTATAAGACGCGAAGAATTGGCTTGTGTGCCTATGCTTAGCCGCCTTTTAAAAATTGTTGCGCTCTCATGCACCTACGAATTGATAGTGCGCCATAGGGCGCAACGCCCAGCTCTGTATATACCAGTCCCTTCGCCTTATACTAGCCTAAGTAGTAAGGGGGGACAACTAACGGCAAACTGAAGGCTGCCAGATGCGCTAAATCTGGCAACCTTAATCCGTTAATTTTACGCATTTTTGTACTTTTTTACTAATTTTACACATTTTTAAGGACTTTGCACTTTTTTTCGGCGTTTTGCCAGTATTGTCGCTAAATCTGGCAAAACCTAATCCCTTTAATTTGGCCTTTTTAGCATTTTTTGCACTTTTACTCATTGTTTAGCTACCTTTTTTAGGCATTTTTAGCGTTTTCCATAATTCAGGTCAAGATCCCCAACTCCGGAGGATTTTGGGGATTTTTTTTTTCCCATTTTGGGGCAGCCTGCACGTCGAAGCAAAGACTTGAAAACCATTTTGGAAGGTTATTGGAAATTCCAGTCATGTCGGCCCACTGACTTGGAAATTTCGATCATTTCATTAGATTTTGACGCTTGATACGTCAAAGTTAGGGTTTTTAAGGTCGTTGAGACCGAATTTAAGGTCTGGAAGACGACTTCCGAGTTCTGAGCCTGAGCTCAAAGGCTTTAACCCAAAGTTGGGGGCTAGCCCCAAAGGGCTTTTTTTTGGTTCCTAGAAGGTTTAAAATGATCGGTAGATCATTTTTTGGAGACTGGGTAGGAGGAGCCGACGTCGGAGACGGAGTTGAGTCGGATTCGGATTTCGACGTCCAGAGACCCGGAGGAGGGTCCCTTCCTGAAAAAAAAAGAAGAAATGCATGGAATGGAAAACACAAGAAGAAGAAGAAGAAGGAAGAAGAAGAAGGAAGAAGAATGAGGAAGGAGGAAGGAAAGAGTCTGAGGAAGGTAGGAGTAGGAGAAGGATTCAGAGTTTGTAGTGGCACCGGGTTGCTGCAGCCTGGCTGCGGTGCCTAGTTAGTAAACATTTCGTTTAATAATACAATATCATTAACTGTTTACATAACTGCTTCTGTTCTATCATGTACATATCGTCAATTTGCATGCATCTTGCAAAAGATAAACCGTCCTTCTAAATGTTGAAGAAGACATTTATATTTTCCAAATCTATTTTCATTTTATAAAACGTTAAACTAATATATTTTTTTTCCCTAAGTTGAAACATACATACACTGTTTTTTGTTTCTTTTTTTTTTTTTTAGTTTCATGACTTATACTTTGTGTTTAATTTCATTATTTTAATTTTTATTTTTAACTTTTTTTTCTAACTATTTTTTATAAGTTTAATTATTTTGTTTTATTTTTTACTATAAAAATTTATTTATTTTGTTTTATTTGCTTTAAAACATTTTGTTTTACTAAAAAATTTATTCTTTTTATGTTTATAACGTAAAAAATTTGCATTTTTACATACCTTAAAGCAGTAAATCAGTAAATCAAACTGTAACCAGCCACCCTCCATACCTTCCACGATTTCATTGATCTATTGATTATTTGATATTGATCTATTGATTAAGTCATATTTTGTATAACATAACACAAAAACTTTTATTTATTTTGTTTTGTTTCTTTAAACATTCTGTTTTAACTAAAATTTCTTTCTTTTCATGTTTATAACTTAAAAAATTTGCATTTTACATACCTTAAGCAGTAAATCAGTAAATCAGTTGATCAAAAAATCAGTTAAATCAGTAAAGCAGTTAATCAGTAAATCAGTAAATCAGTAAATCAGTAAGCAAAACTGCTGTAACAGCCATATTGATCTATTGATCTATGAATCTATTGATCTATTGAATTCAAGTCATATTTTGTATAACATACACAAAACTTTTATTTATTTTGTTTGTTTCTTTAACTTTTTGTTTTTACTAAAAAATTTATTTCCTTTTATGTTTATACTTAAAAATTTGCATTTTACATACCTTAAAGCAGTAAATCAGTTAAATCAGTTAATCAAACCATCCACCCTACCTCCTACCCTTCCCATGATCTATTGATTCTATTGGATCTATTGATCTATTGATCTATTGATTCAAGTCATATTTTGTATAACATAACAAAAACTTTTATTTATTTTTGTTTTGTTTCTTTAAACTTTTCGTTTTTACTAAAAAATTTATTTATTTTTGCTTATTCTGTTTAAAATATTTTGTTTTAACTAAAATTTCTTTCTTTTTATGTTATAACTTAAAAATTTGCATTTTTTACATACCTTAAGCAGTAAATCATTAAATCAGTAAATCAAATCACCTTCCAGTCCATTCTTGATCTATTGATCTATGATCTATTGATTCAAGTCATATTTTGTATAACATAACACAAAAACTTTTATTTATTTTGTTTTGTTTCTTTAAACATTTTGTTTTTACTAAAAAAAATATTCTTTTCATGTTTATAACCTAAAAAAATTTGCATTTTTACATACCTTAAAGCAGTAAATCAGTAAATCAGTAAATCAAACTGCCCTCCATCCACCCTCCTACCCTTTCATGATCTATTGATCTATTGATTCAAGTCATATTTTGTATAATATAACACAAAACTTTTTATTTATTTCTATCCTCCTACCTCCATGATCTATGACAGTATTGACCATTGAGCTATTGACTCTATTGATCTATTGATTCAAAGCTAATATTTTGTATAACATAGCACAAAAACTTTTATTTATTTTTTTGTTTCGTTTAAAATTTTGTTTTTGACTTGAAAAATTATCTTTTTATGTTTATAACTTAAAAAAAAATTTTGGCATTTTTACATACCCTAAGCAGTAAATCAGTAAATCACAGTAAATCAAACTGCCTTCCAGCCACCTTCTATCCTTCCATGATCGTATTGATCTATTGATCTAGGATCTATTGATTCAAGTCAATATTTTGTATAACATATCTCAAAAACTTTTATTTATTTTGTTTATAACTTTAAACATTATGTTTTTTTACTATAAAAATTTATTTATTTTGTTTTATTTGCTTTTAAACATTTTGTTTTTACTAAAAAATTTATTCTTTTTATGTTTATAACTAAAAAAATTTGCATTTTTACATACCTTAAAGCAGTAAATCAGTAAATCAGTAAATCAAACTGCCCTCCATCCACCCTCCTACCCTTCCATGATCTATTGATCTATTGATTCAAGTCATATTTTGTATAATATAACACAAAACTTTTATTTATTTTATCCCTCCTACCCTTCCATGATCTATTCATATTGAACCTGATTTGAGCTCTTGATCTATTGATCTATTGATTCAAGTCATATTTTGTATAACATAACACAAAAACTTTTATTTATTTTGTTTTGTTTCTTTAAACATTTTGTTTTTACTAAAAAATTTATTCTTTTTATGTTTATAACTTAAAAAAATTGCATTTTTACATACCCTAAAGCAGTAAATCACTAAATCAAAAATCAAACTGCCTTCAGCCACCTTCCTATCCTTCATGATCTATGATCTATTGATCTATTGATCAGTGATTCAAGTCATATTTTGTATAACATATCTCAAAAACTTTTATTTATTTTGTTTATAACTTTAAACATTATGTTTTTTTACTATAAAAATTTATTTATTTTGTTTTATTTGCTTTAAAACATTTTGTTTTTTACTAAAGAATACCTCTTTTTATGTTATAACTTAAAAAATTGCATTTTTTACATACCTTAAAGCAAATCAGGAAATCAGTAAAGCAGTAAATCAGTAAATCAAACTACCATTCCACCCTCCTACCCATCCATATCTATTGATCTAGTTGGATCTAGTATCTTATTGATCTATTTATTACAAACATATTTTGTATAACATAACACAAAAACTTTTATTTATTTTGTTTTGTTTCTTTTAACATTTTGTTTTACTAATAAAATTATTTTATTTTGTTTATGTTTACTTTAAATATTTATTTATTTTTTTGTATTTGCTTTAAAACATTTTGTTTTTACTAAAAAATTTATTCTTTTTATGTTTATAACTTAAAAAATTTGCATTTTTACATACCTTAAAGCAGTAAATCAGTAAATCAGTAAATCAAACTGCCCTTCATACCCCCCCTACACTTCCATGGATCTATTGATCTATGATCTATTGCATTCATGTCATGTGTTTGTATAACATGATCTCAAAAGCTTTTAATTGTATTTTTGCTTATTTCGTTTAAAACATTTTGTTTTAACTAAAAAATTATTCTTTTTATGTTTGTTATAACTTAAAAATTTGCATTTTTACATACCTTAAAGCTGGTAAATCAGTAAAATCAGTAAATCAAACTGTAGCCCTTCATACCCCCTACACTTCCATGATCTATGATCTATTGATCTATTGATTCAATGCATATTTTGTATAAATTTTTCAAAAGCGTTATTTATTTTTGCTTATTCTGTTTTAAATACATTTTGTTTTAACTAAAAAAAATTATTCTTTTATGTTTATAACTTAAATAAAGCAGTAAAACATACCTTAAAGCAGTAAAATCAGTAAATCAAACTGTATCCAGCCACCTCCTAACCCTTCCATGATCTATTGATCATATTGATCTATTGATCTATTGATCAAGTCATATTTTGTATAACATATCTCAAAAGCTTTTTATTTATTTTGTTTTGTTTTCTTTAAACATTATGTTTTTACTATAAAAATTTATTTATTTTTGTTTTGTTTGTCTTTAAACATTTTGTTTTTTTACTAAAAAATTTATTCTTTTATGTGTGTTTATAACTTAAAAAATTGCATTTTTACATCCTTAAAAGCAGTAAATCAGTAAAAGTAAATTCAAACTACCCTCCATACCTTTCCATGATCTATTGATCGATTGATTAAGGTCAAATTTTTTATTATGTCATGTTTTGTATAACATATCACAAAAACTTTTATTTATTTTGTTGTTGTTGTCTTTTTAAAACATTTTGTTTTTACTAAAAAAAATTATTCCTTTTATGTTTATAACTTAAAAAAATTTGCATTTTTACATACCTTAAAGCAGTAAATCAGTAATCAGTAAAGCAGTAAGCAGTAAATCAGTAAATGCAGTAAATCAACTGTCATCCGTACCCTCCTACCCTTCCATGATCTATTGATCTATTGATCTATTGAGGCTATTGATCTATTGATCTATTGATTCATGTATATTATAAGTATCTTTTGTATAACATAACATAAAAACTTTTATTTATTTGTTTTGTTTCTTAAACATTATGCTTTTTACTATTAATTTATCTTATTTTTGTTTTATTGCTTTAAACATTATATTTTTTACCTAAAAAAAATGTTATTCTTTTTATGTTATAACTTAAAAAATTGCATTTTTACATACCTTAAGCAGTAATAAATCAGTAAAATCAGTAAATCAGTAAAGCAGTAATAACCAGCTAAATCAGGTAAATCAAAACGTATCATCCAATACGCCTCCTACCCATTCGGATCTATTGATCTATTGATCTATTGAGCTATTGATCTTTTGATCTAATTGATTCATGTCATATTTTGTACAACATAACACAAAAATAAATTCTTTGTTAGCTATTGTTGTTGAAATGTCGCGTTTATTGTTGCATTTGTTGCAATTGTGTTGAAATGTTACGTTTGTTGTTGCTGTTGTGTTGTGTTGTTGTGTGAAATGCTGCGTTTGTTGTTGTTGTTGTTGTTGTTGTTGTTGTTGTTGTTGTTGTTGTTGTTGTGTGTTGTTGTTGTTGGTTGTCTTTGTTGTTGTTGTTGTTGTTAGTTGTTGTTTGTTATATCAAAATTTCAAGTTAAATGAAAATATACAACACTTTTTCAAACATATCTCTAATATAATGTTAATTTTGCATTAACATTGTTATATTGAAAACTAAACAAAAATAAATATCATCATTCCTAATCTAACTGACATACAGCATTCGTTAACAATGTAACTAAAATTAAAAGTTTCAACTTACCAGCAGAAGACGACATAGCAATCTCAATCTTTACTATACACACAACCGCTCAAAATATTATTATTATTATTATTATTATTATTATTATTATTATTATTATTATTATTATTATTATTATTATTATTATTATTATTATTATTATTATTATTATTATTATTATTATTATTATTATTATTATTATTATTTATTATTATTATTATTATTATCAAACTATATATTTTTATTGAACATAACAAAAAACATATACACACACCGCACACAAACACACACACACACACACACACACACACACACACACACACACACACACACACACACACACACACACACACACAATAATTATAGACACTTTACTTAATACATTAGCCATGCAATCATCGTATTAACTTACTGATCACATGACTGCTATTTCTATGATGTAAAGCAGATGTGTAACATTTTTTTTTAAGCGTCGTTGGAAGATATTTATATTTTTTCCCATATTTAATATAAACATTTCCTTTTGTTATGTATTTTCTTTTACGTTTCTATTATACTTTATATTTATATTTTGTTAAAAGTTAGTTATTTATTTATTTTGAGTCTGAACTCAAGGGATTTACCCCCCAAAAGGGTTTTTTTTTATTCCTAGAAGGTTTTAAATAATCGATAGATCATTTTTGATGGTTTCAATCGATTTATCGATGTTTTTTACCCCTATATCGATGTTTAAATCATCTTTCTACGTGCTCTGGTTGACTGAAAAATATAATCGAAAGAAAATTATTAATAACATTCGTTCGATATATCGCTGTAGTTACAGTGTAATATTGGAGGAACCTGGAATCCTAGAAACCGGAACCTGGTAACTGGAACTGAAATATATATATATATATATATATATATATATATATATATATATATATATATATATATATATATATATATATATATATATATATATATTAAATTATATTATATATTAGATATATATATATATATATATATTATATTATATATATATATTATTATATATATACATATATAGTTATTATATATATATAAATATATATATTATATATAATTTTTTTTTTTTTTTTTTTTTTTTTTTTTTTTTTTTTTTTTTTTTTTTTTTTTTTTTTTTTTTTTTTTTTTTTTTTTTTTTTTTTTTTTTTTTTTTTTTTTTTTTTTTATTTTAATTTTTTTTTTCCAGTTTCCAGTTTCCAGGAAGTCACTTTCCAGTTTCCAGTTTCTGGAATCCTTTAGGTTTCAAGGATGTCCAGGATTTCCATACCCTAATATAGCACTCTAAACTACAGCGATATACTCGAAACAAATGTTATTAATAATTTTCTTCTCGGTTATATTTTTCAGTAACCAGTGGCAGTAAAGATGATTTAAACATCGGATATAGGGGGTAAAAAACATCTGATTAAAATCGATTGAAACCATCAAAATGATCTATTTCGATTATTTTGAACCTTCTAGGACATCAAATAAAACCATGTTGCGGAGGGGTAAATCCCTGAGTTCAGACTCAAAATAAATAAATAACTAATTTACCAAAATATAAATATAACGTATAATAGAAACGTAAAAGAAACTAGACAGCACAATACGAAATGTTTATATTAAAAAGTTAAGACAATAATAAATTATCTTCCAACGACCCTTAAAACAAAAATGTTACACATCTGCCTTTCAACATCATAGAATAGCATCATGTGAATCAGTAAGCTTTACATAGATGATTGCAATGTCTAAATTGATTAAAGTAAGTGTCTATAATTATTGTGTGTGTGTGCTGTGTGTGTGTGTGATGTGTGTGTGCTGTGTGTGTGTGTGTGTGGTGTGTGTGTGTGTGGTGTGTGTGTGTTTGTGCGTGTTGTATATGGTGTGTTAGGTTTGTATTGTTCATATACATATATAGTTGATATAATAATAATATAATAATAATAATATAATAATAATATAATAATAATACATATAATAATAATAATAATAATAATAAATATAATAATATAATAATAATAATAATAATAATAATAAATATAATAATAATAATTATAATAATAATAATTAATATAATAAAATAATAATAATAATAATAATAAGATAATAATAATAATTAATAATAATAATATTTGAGCGGTTGTCGTGTATCAGTAAAGATTGAGATTGCATGTCGGTCTTCTGCTGTAAATTGAAAACTTTTAATTTAGTTACATTAGTTAAACGAATGTGTATGTCAGTTAGTTAGGGATATTGTATTTTTGTTTAGTTTTTCAAATTATAACAATGTTAATGCAAACATTAACATTAATATTTTTAGAGATCATGTTTGAAAAAGTGTTGTATATTTTTATTTAACTTGAACGTATGATATAGTTTAACACAACAACAACAACAACAACAACAACAACAACAACAAACAACGACCACAACCAACAACAACAACAACAACAAACAACAACAACCAACAACACAACAACAACAACACAACAACACAACAACAACACAACAACACAACAACAAACAGACAACAACAACAACGCAGCAATTTCAACAACAACATAACAACAACAATCAACAACAGCAAACCAACAAACGTAAATTTCAACAACAACTGCAACAAATGCAACAAAAAACGCGACATTTCAACAACAATAGCTACAGCAAAGAATTTATTTTTATATTGTATGTACAAAAAAATATTGACATTGAAATCAATAGATCAATAGATCAATCAGCTCAATAGATCAATAGATCAAAGATCACGAATGGATAGGAGGGTGGACGGGTGTCTTGATTTACTGATTTACTGTTTTACTTCTTTACTTGAATTTAACTGATTTACTGATTTACTACTTTTGATAGAGTATGTAAAAATGCAATTTTTTTAAGTTTATAAACATAAAAAGAATAAATTTTTTAGTAAAAACTAAATGTTTAAAGCAAATAAAACAAAATAAATAAATTTTTATTGTAAAAACATAATGTTTAAAGAAAATAAAACAAAATAAATAAAAGTTTTTATGTATGTTAACAAAAAGATACTTATTAATATGGACATGAATCAATAGATTCAATAGATCAATAAGCTCAATAGATCAATAGATCATAGATCATGGAAGGGTAGTAGGGTAGTTGGATGATAGTTTATTTTACTATTTTACTGATAGCCTCAGCACACCTCCTTTACTGCCTTTACTGACTTACTGATTTACTGCTTTAAGGTATGTACAAAATGCACAGATTTTTTTAAGTTATAAACATAAATAATAATTTTTTGCGTTCTAATAGCTCACACCCATCCAAATTATTTTTATTATATGTATTTTTTTTTTTCAATTCTTTTTACAAAGATTTCTTTTTTTCCCTGTCCCTTATTTTATTTTTTGTATTTATTTGTCGTTTTTTTTTTATATTTATTCAATAATTTTTTTAAAATTAAAATCTTAACTTTTTGAACGCCGTCGCACACCTCCTTTAACTATCTGCTGTTTAAAACTTCAACGTTTCTTTTGTAAACACAGATTCCTGGCTTAACTTCTATGTTTGTTAATTCATTAACAATGTTTGCAAAGCCTGGATTTTTTACATTTTTCTTTTATTCACACACATGTTTCGATATAAATAGTAAAAACCAAATGTTTAAAGAAACAAAACAAAAATAAATAAAGTTTTTGTGTTATGTTATACAAAATATGACTTGAATCAATAGATCAATAGAGTTCAATAGCATCAATACGATCAATAGATCATGGAAAGGATGGAGGGTAGTTTGATTTTACTGTTTACTGATTTACCTGCTTTAAGGTATGCTAAAAAATGCAAATTTTTTAAGTTATAAAACATAAAAAGATAAATTTTTTAGTAAAAACCAAAATGTTTAAAGCAAATAAAGCAAAATAAATAAATTTTTATAAGGGGGCAGTAAAAACATAATGTTTAAAGAAAACGAAACAAAATAAATAAAAGTTTTTGTGTTATGTTATACAAAATATGACTTGAACAATAGATCAAAGATCAATAGATGCAATAGATCAATAGATCATTGGAAGGTGTAAGGAGGGTGGCTGATACAGTTTGATTTACTGATTTACTGATTACTGCTTTAAGGGTATGTAAAATGCAAATTTTTTCAAGTTATAAACATAAAAAGAATAAAATTTTTTAGTTAAAAACAAAAATGTTTTAAACAGAATAAGCAAAAATAAATAAAAGCTTTTGAGATATGTTATACAAACATGACATGATCAATAGAATCAATAGATCAATAGGTATCAGGAAGTGCTAGGGGGTATGAAGCGGCAGTTTGATTTACCTGATTGTGATCTGATTTACTGCTTTAAGGTAATTAAAAAATGCAAATCTTTTAAGTTAAAACATAAAAAGAATAAAATTTTTTAGTTAAAACAAAATGTTTTAACAGGATAAGCAAAATAAATAAAAGCTTTTGAGATATGTTATACAAAACATGACATGGAATCAATAGATCAATAGATCAATAGATCATGGAAGTGTAGGGGGTATGAGAAGGGCAGTTTGATTTACTGATTACTGATTTACTGCTTTAAGGTATGTAAAAATGCAAATTTTTTAAGTTATAAACATAAAAAGAATAAATTTTTTAGTAAAAACAAAATGTGTAAACAAAATAAAACAAAATAAATAAATTGTTTCGTATAATAAATAATAAAACAAAATAAAATAAAATTGTTTATAGTAAAAACAAAATGTTTAAAGAAAAAAAAAACAAAATAAATAAAAGTTTTTGTGTTATGTTTATACAAAATATGATACTTGAATCAATAGAACAATAGATCAATAACAATAGGATTCATAGATCATTGGATGGGTAGGGGGGGATGGGTAGTTTGATTTACTGGTTTACTGCTTTACTGATTACTATTTACCTCTTTAGGATATGTAAAAATGCAATTTTTTTTAATTATAACATAAAAATTTTAACTTTTATTAGTTAAAACAAGAATGTTTTAAAGCAAATAAAACAAAATAAATAAACTTTTATAGTAAAAAAAAACATAATGGTTTTAAAGGTATAAACAAAAAAATCGAAAA
>JABUQX010054587.1:0-7500 GCA_015478945.1 Trachelipus rathkii
CATCTTCCTCAGCCCTCCTCGTATGTTACTTCCCGAAGCGTTATTTAATAGCGGCTATTTCTTACCTTTTTCGTTTTAAATTTTGCATAATCTTTTATATTTATTATTTGTAATAATTTCATTTATTTGACCAACTTTCCCAAAAAATAAAGGAAATTTTATCGTAACATTTATGAAATTTGCAAAAAATAGATTGTTTCTATAATATAATGTCGGCCTCTGATAATAATATATATATAATATATATATTAAATATTATATATATATATAATATAATAAATAATATATATTATATATATATATATATATATATATTTATATAATTATATAATATATATACTAAAATATATATATATATTATAAAATATATATATATATATTATATATAATATATATATACTATATATATATATTAAATATATATATATATATATATATATATATATATATATATATATATATATATATATAATATATATATATATATTTATTTATTTTTTTATTTATATATATTTATTATTTATTTATTTTATTATTTTATATATAAGAAGTAATAATAATAAAATATAATAAACATAAAGAATTCTTTCGACACACACTAAACAAATACAACATAAACCAAAGCACTCATACAGGAATTGAAACAGAACACACACACCTCACTGAATTCCCTAATTACACAATCCTTAGACAGAAAAAAATCCACCTCAACATAGCTTTGTCACATACACAGCAACTCATGAACAATGACCAAACTTCATCATACCAGTCAATAGAAATACAGGCCAATAAGTAAACATACAACATAATCATCTTTTATATCTCCCCATTCACATATAGAAATTATCCACAGAACTCTGCCCCACACCTATCCTCTCTAGCACAATATAATAACTTGACACTCGTCAGAGATTTCAACGCACACCACCCTGCATGGCTCAATAGTCAATATTCACTCACATTCACAAAAAGGAAATTCATTCATTAATGATCTTCACTCAGTCAGTATCCTCAACGACAATAATCAACCAATACGACAACATCTTCAACACAATCAAAATCCGATATCCACCAACGTCACTTTCTGCTTTCCTCAAATTCATGTCACTATTACACGGCAAACCTTTCAAGCTCTCTCCTCAGACCACTCCCCAATTCTTCTCAAAATGCAACAAAAACACTAAAAAACATATAGCAACTACAAAAGAGCAAGTTGGCAAGCATATAATGATAGCATTGAACAAGATTTTGAAACATTCCAAGTAGCAAGTTTCCCCTCACTCAATCAAGTAATACAACATTTTAATAAAACAATTTCCAATATCATTTTAATAAAACAACCCAACCCCCTCCCACACACGAAGCAATCTGCAAACAAAACAATAAAATTCCTTGCACTCTTCATCCTTCCTTCATCTTCTACTGCCACGCACTCTGTGGTTTTCTTCTGGATTCTGTTCCAGCTCCGGCTCCGGCTCCGGCTCCGGCTCAGTGCTCCGGCACATGAGTCAACTAAGACTCCGTCCTCTTCTCTAATTACAATTCATCCTCCGTGACTTGTCGGCTATTTATTTTTCGTCTACCTACGGACATTTCCTACTTAGCGGGGCTCAGCACCTCTTACATGGGGGCGTAGAGGCGTGAAATCGTGCTCGAGCTTAGCTGACACCACCAGCTGTTGGGGTGGCAATTTTGAAGGGGACACGTTAACTAGAACTTCCTTAAATTGAGAGGGAAGTATAAAAGGATCGGGACTTGTCTGCATCTTCTGTTTATCTCTACAGCGATTATATCGAGTGAATGTTAAATAATAGTAATGCGAATTCGTAAGTATGAAGATAAAGATTAATATCAGTAAAATTTTTTTTTTGTTACTTCTGAAAAAGTAAACATATGAAAAGGTAAGGTTATTGGTTTGTGGTGAGAACAGTCCTAGGTGTGAAGCTATGTTAGATAGGTAAAAAAGGCGAACAAATGTCTAAGTTTAAATATCAGGTAATATGTTTAATGATAAGGGGTGGATATAGTTAGAGTGTCCGGAAACCCCAAGACATTTATTAAGTCCGTTACCGGTCTATAGCACAATAGGTAAGCTCTAGGATCCTAGTTATAAATTACCTAGAGAAGTTTTCCTCTTCCAGAATAAGGCACTTCCCGTGAGGTGTGAATTTGAATATAGAAAAAAGGAAGAAGGAGAAAGAAAATTAAAAAGGGAAGTTTAATCTACGTTAAAATAGAAATATTTAAAACCAAGTAATGAGTTTTTCATGAATAACCAATATGTAATCTTATTACTGAGACACCGTGACAAAAATATAACTCTAAAAAGTTTACGTTTAATTTTTTGTCGATAATTACCAATGTGTTAATTATACTAATATTTTAAGAACATGTCATGCCCACATTATACCTTATAAATTGGTATGTATGTATGGTATACACTTAAAATCGGAAAATTCAAATAGTAGCGTATGTTTTATGCGTTAATAGCACATAGGTTATGATGAATAAAATAACAGGCTAAAACACATAAAATATTTTAGAGTGTAGAAAAACTTCACTAAGCGCTGCAACACAGATCATAGAAAGTGGGAAACTGAATTAAACAAACCAAGTAATAATATTGAAAAAGAAAAACCAGTGGCATAGAAAATCACGTCAAGTCATTCTCTGTTTATCTCTATGATGATATTCAAAATTATTTTTAAAATGTCTTAAATTTAATTACAGAACCTATATAGGGAAGTGAGATGAGATTCCCCAGAACCGATGCAGCCTCCATCCCCCAATGGTCATTTGAAATGTTAAGGTGGGAGAGAAGGAGCATTCGGCTGCATTACACTCCCAATAGTGTATCTCTCTAGGGCCTCACCTAAACAGGTGTAATCGACGAAACAATTTATATATATATATATAATATATATATATATATATATATATATAATATATATATATATATATTATAATATATAATATATTATATACAGTGGCGTATTTAGGGGGGCCAGGGGGCCATGGCCCCCCCGAAATTATTAGACACTAAAAAATTTTATAACCTTTCAAATCTGTTATAATATAAAGTGCAGAGTGTTAAATTTAATTTTTATATAATTCGTCGCAAGTCAGGAACAAATCTCGTAAGTCCTTTAGTTAAAACTAAACTTGAAGTATCAACATTCCTTCTTCCTACCCACAGATTTAATAATCGCACATTCATTTTTTTTTTTTTTAAGATTTTGGATGATTTAATATCAGCCATTTAGGAGAGAGGTTTTTAAATCAAAAGAATTATATCTTCCCCTGCAAATTTGTCATACGAGGCAGGTTGTTAATGTACCATATGGGAAGATAAAATATTTGTGTAACATTTCACAAGGAAGTTCTCGAAAGCACAATTGAGGATTTAGTAAAAAAGCAGAATGGGAGTTATGGAAGTTGAAATGCATCACAGCACACAGATCGTCCAAAAATCAGCAATAGACGGGGACTAGGTTTCTTGTTCGCAGTCACAATCCAATGTTAACGTAGTAACGATGTGTGAAGCTGAACAACTTGTGGTCGCGCCATAGTTTTTGCAAACCTTATCCTATATCTGCCTGAGTCTCTGATATAAAGGACATAGGTGTACTGCGCATATGTCGCTACAAATGTAAGTAGCCTTGCGGGAAATGATAATCCTAACTTTACTACTGTAGTATAATCGTTTACTAGGTAGTAGAGAGATTCTAAGAGGAGAGATCACGTAAATCTAAGGAATTGTGCCCCTACTAGAATACAAAATTAACATAGTACAATTTGTGACTCAGATGGACAATCTTAATGGAGTTGAAATAAGGTATGATACTTGTAAGATATGAGTTTGTAGTAGACGGATCGTAGACATGATTAGATGAGAGACACATGACATTCGTATATCTAGAGTCCTGCTGGCAAATGTTTAAAGGTTGTATAAAAGACGAAGCTATTATTATATATGAGGTATAATATATAAGGTGACGTTGGGTTGGTGTGCGAATCGGATATAGTAGGAATTATATTTACACTGCGAGATTAGTTTCGATGGAGTATAAGCTGTGTATGTATAGTGGGTAGTAGTGATGCGGTGGCCCATACATACTCGGCCACTGTGGGAGATCACTGATAGAAAATGTTTATAGGATGGGGTCAGCTCAATAGGTATGCATGAGATGAGATAGAGATAAATGTGAGTTAGTAGAGGCGAGGTTAAATAATAATAATGATGCATTAATAGTGAGTGATAAATGGCGGTGTTTTGTGAGGTGGGTATGGTATGTGGCCCATCCTTGCAGGAGTGGAAGGGATGAAACATCCACATTATGACGATAGAATGCCATGATTTTGGAGGTGATCCGTCGAGTGATCCCGTGAAGCTATCTAGTGTGAGAATTTTTACTGTACTGCGAATAGAGTTCTCATTAAAGGGATTAAAGGGGAGGTACTATTTGACTACTTATCTTTTTGACTTGCGTTCAATTATTCTATCTATATATATTATACATTTATCTGTTATCCGGTGCATGTGTCAATGTTACGTCACATCATAGTACCCAAGTCGACTTTTGCGATAAGGTGCCCATCGATCCCTACTGAGAATATAAAAATAATTTCTTGAGGTAGATACGCACACTTAGTATATATATTATATATATTAATTATATATTTAATATTATATAATAATATATATATAATATATATATATATTATATATAGTTAATTATTATATATTATATAATAATATATATATATTATATATATATATATATATATATATATATATATTATATAAATATATATAATAAATATATAATTAAATGTAAATAATATAATAATATTATATATATTAATATAATATGTTTAAATAATAGTATATATTTATTATATAATTAATCATTATATAATATTATTAAATATATATATAATTAAATATATATAATAAATAATATAATATATTAATTAAATATATTAATATATATATAATATTATAAAATCTAAATATAAAAATATATATATATTATATATATATATTATTATATTCATAATATATATATATTAATATATTAATATATATATTATAATATTATAATATATAATATAAATATATATTAATATATATATAATAATATTATATATATATTATATATTATATATATAATATATTAATTATTATTATATATATATATTATATATATATACTTATTATAATTTATATATAATACGTTATAGTATGATAGACATATAGTAAAATATAATATAATAATATATAAAATTATAGTTTCATATATAATTATAAATAATATAATATAAAGTAATATAATTATATATAATATATATATATATACTATATTTTAATATAATATATATATATATATATATATTTACATTATATATATATATAATAATATAGATTTACATGAATAATAATATATAATATATATATATATATATAAATAAAATATATATATATATATATATTATATATAATATATATATAATATATATAATATAATAATAATATACAGTGGCTATCCAGAATTTTTTCGGGGAGGAGGGCCAAACAAAATCGGTTTCTTATATATATATATATATATATTAATATATATATATATATATATATAATAATAATATATAGTATATATATATATATATATATATATATATAATAATTATATATAATATATATATATATATATATAAATAAAGTGGAATGGACCAAATATTAAAATTTCTAAAGAAAAAATGGGAATAATTTATATAAATTACTTAAATCACCTTACTTTAACTAAATTGCTTAAATTTAATTTGCCGGGCATGAGAGTGAGCACAGTCCGGATAATATCTTCAGTTTTTATTTCAATATTTCAATGTATGTAGAGGGGGGCAAGTCGTAAGTCTTTTATCTCCAAAAGTATTTATCAAAGTAGGTTTTCAGAAGTCTAATGTTGAAAAGCTTCTTCTACTGTAGCAGTAGACATGTGTAGGTAAAATGCCAGTATTTGCAACACGATGTAACTATTTTGAAATTGTGACTGCGAACAAGAAACTAGTCCCGTCTCTTGCTGTTTTTGGACGATCTGTTCTGTGATGCCATTTTCAACTTCCATAAAATCCCATTCTGCTTTTTACTAAAATCTTCATTGTGCTTTTCGCAGAACTTTCCTTGTGAAAGTTAACAATATTTTATCTCCATATGGTACATTACACCTGTCGGTATGACAAATTGCAGGGAAGAATATAATTTCTTTATGATTTAAAAAACCTCTCTCCCAATGCTGATATTAAATCATCCAAAAATCTTATAAAAATGAATGTGCGATATTTAGTCTGTGGGTAGGAAGAAGGAATGTTTGATACTTCAAGTTTAGTTTTAACTAAAGGAACTTACGAGATTTGTTCCTGGAAGACGAACGAATTATATAAAATTAATTAAACTTCTTGCACTTTATTATTATTAACAGATATGAAGGTTAAAATTTTTTAGTGTCTATAAATTTCGGGGGGCCATGGCCCCCCTGGCCCCCCCAAAAAGCGGCCACTGTATATATATATATATTATATATATATATATATTATATATATATATATATAATAATATATAAATATATATATATATATATATATATATAAATTGTTTCGGTCGATTACACCTGTTTAGGTGAGCCCTAAGAGAATACACTATTGGGAGTGTTAATGCAGCGGGAATGCTCCTTTCCTCCCACCTTAACATTTTCAAATGACCATTGGGGGATGGAGGCTGCATCGGTTTCTGGGAATCTCATCTCACATTCCCATATAGTTAGGTTCTGTAATTAAATTTTAAGACATTTTAAAAATAATTTTGAATATCATCATAGAGATAAACAGAGAATGACTTGACGTGATTTTCTATGCCACTGGTTTTTCTTTTTCAATATTATTACTTGGTTTGTTTAATTCAGTTTCCCACTTTCTATGATCTGTGTTGCAGCGCTTAGTGAAGTTTTTCTACACTCTAAAATATTTTATGTGTTTTAGCCTGTTATTTTATTCATCATAACCTATGTGCTATTAACGCATAAAACATACGCTACTATTTGAATTTTCCGATTTTAAGTGTATACCATACATACATACCAATTTATAAGGTATAATGTGGGCATGACATGTTCTTAAAATATTAGTATAATTAACACATTGGTAATTATCGACAAAAATTAACGTAAACTTTTTAGAGTTTATCATTTTTGTCACGGTGTCTCAGTAAATAGATTACATATTGGTATCATGAAAAACTCATTACTTGGTTTTTAATATTTCTATAACGTAATTCTCCCAAATCTTCCCTTTTTAATTTTCTTTCTCCTTCTTCCTTTTTTCTATTTCAAAGTTCACACCTCACGGGAAGTGCCTTATTCTGGAAGAGGAAGAAGGCTAGGTAATTTATACCTAGGATCCTAGAGCTCTACCTATTGTGCTACGGTAACGGCATAATAAATGTATTGT
>JABUQX010054587.1:12500-15000 GCA_015478945.1 Trachelipus rathkii
TCATGTAATTTGAGAGGATGTTTATCCAAATTGACAAAATCAACATGTCCAAAAAAAAAATAAAAAAAAAATAAATAACTTTCACTTGAAAAAGCACGGCAAAATTTTGCATCATAGTTTATCTAAACATTATATATAGTAATTTCGTTTAATCTATTAAATTTTATATTCTCTAAAGTTTTAAATATTAAATAAATTATGCAAACTATTAAAATATATTATGATTGAGAATCTTTTGTTATATCAAACAGCAAAAATTTGAAACTTTTAAAAATCCATTGATTAACTCCAAAAATGGTTTGAATTCAAAATTTTACCTTAATATTTTTACTATTTTTCTAATTTTTGTGAATTATCCAAAGTAAATGTAATTTGAGTATTTTTCTGCATTTCGTTTAACATTTGATTCTAATTTGAATTCCCAAATTTGAGCGTCTCTATCTCTAAAAAATAACTACAGCATTTAGATGTATACTAAATAAATGTTATAGGTTTATTCCTCCTTTAAACATTATCCAAAAACTTAAAAAAAATTTTTTTCGGTGGTGTAAATTTTATTTCAAATTATCAGAGAGATTTTTTTTATGGCAAAATGGGAAATGTTATTTTTTAAATTTTTAATATAAATCCGATTTTTTTTAAATAAAATTATCTTAGTAAATAGAAATTATCAGAGTAAGTAAGAGTTATTCTCTTTTTTTTTCATTTTGGGTATATTTCCTTTTTCTATATTCCCAGTCATTTGACATCTGAGAAAGCTATGCACAATTTGAGTGACCAAATAGATGGTAATATAGAATAATGCTCAAAATAAAAGTTATGTAATTCGTCAAATTCTACCGACTGTTAAAATTTCATGGAAAAAATATAGTATAAGCACTAATAAAATATGAAAAAAATTTACGATTTTGATAAAATTTTCAACCCTCCACCATATAATGTGAAAAGAAAATCAACAAGTGGAGATATTTTTTTTTATTTTTGGATATTGTTTATCGGAACTAAAGAGGCATAAAACTAAAACTAAAACTAAAATTAAAACAATAACTAAAACATCCAAATGCTTGTTTATTTTTAGAGAAATAGTCCTTCAAAATCATCCGTTCAAATTGATACTAAATGTCAAACGGTTAGAATACAGAAAAATGCTCTAAATCGAAGTTTTCTAACTCGTTCAGTTGTATATATACTCCGAAAGTTTCATAAAATTTAGAAGAATAGTAAAAATGAGACCAAATTTTAAGTTTCGAAACTTTGATGCTTAACAATGAACCTGTCTATTTAGTTAATATCTATTACAATTTTGATGTATTTTTCATTAGAATATCTGCCATTAAAATAAATTCAATGCTTCAATATAATAAATTTACATTAAGACTAATCTGAAAATCTCTTAAACCATGTTACTCTTTTTTTGGCAGTTATTAAGGATGGATTAGTAGCAATATCAAATGCCATTGTAAGTGTTTTACAATTTATCAGAAAAAATATCACAATTATCATAAATATTCAACATATCCAGACCGTACAATTATTTCTTATAGTTATATGGGATATTATATCTAAATATTTTTAAAGATAATTAACAAATTATTTTGTATGAAACTTAAATATTCAGATTTTTTATTAGGAAGAATGTTTAATTCTTTACTAATATATTGTCCACGAACCTTTTTTGATACTTATTTTTATTGTTAAATCTATAGTCTTCATTAGTTTTAATGTAAGTTACGTAAAGTTTATTCACCTCTAGCTAAAGTATTACCTACTTATTTTCTATAATGATATCTTTCTTGGTATTAAATTCTAGTTATAGGTTACTTCTGGGTAATTGTTTGCCTTATGAAACTGTAGTCACTTCTTAAACACGATGTTAATTTTGGTAAATGTATCTAGTAATTGTGATAAGTATAGTCCAGTATCAACTGTACTAGTATATAATTTTAAATTTAACATATTCATTAACAAAGTAGATGGTTTTAAAATAATTATTGAAGTTTTTTTTATCGCTTTATTTTCACGTTAATAGCAAATATCAGTTTATAATTAATTTTCTCTAATAATTTATTATATCTTGATTTTAAACTATGAAATTTATATACAATATTTATCGGTTGCTATTTTATTATCCGTTCGTGTTAGGGATATTATTAATGAATACTGATATGAATAATGCGTATTTATTTACCAGATTATCGATATCATAAATTAAATCGATTATCGATTTATTTAATTATTATTTATCTGATAATCGTTAATTTTCAACTAATTTCAGATTGGAATACAATATTTATTGACATATGTGTATTCACGTAATAGTTATCAAAAGAATAAAAATAAATCTTGATAAAAAATTATATTTGTGCATAAAATATACAATAAAAAAAAAGTACAATTCAAACTTTGGACCGAAATATCGAAAAAATTTACATTTATTTTAATATTAATCTTAATAATATATATAAATATATTAAATATTTTATCTAATAATAATATTTCC
>JABUQX010054587.1:20000-30000 GCA_015478945.1 Trachelipus rathkii
AAAAAGCAAAGTTATATTAATTGTTACTCATTTTTTTGTTACTATTATTTTTTTGTTACTTTTATTATTATTTTTTCATTATTTTCACAATTTATTTTCATATAGCGTCGGGCGGGGTGACCAGGCCCGCCTCTTTAGGAGGGGTGATTTGGTCTACTCTAAATAAAATATAAAATAATAGAAAAAAAAAAAAATTTCTCATTTAATAGCCACGCGGTAGTACTACAAGTTTTTATTTAGATCATCTTTAATTTCTAGAAAGTTTTATATTTTAAAAAATGTTATGATAAATTAGAGAATTTTTTATAAATTAGAATTTCACTTTTGAAAAATGAGTTTTTTTTAACTTCGTTATAAAATGAAAAATTGTGGATGGAATTTAATTATTTTTTCAGTGGATGCACTCGAGTATGTTAGCTTAACTGAAAAGTAAATTTTTGATCCAAACAGTTTTAAGTGTGCAAAATAGCGGGGCCTAACTCGTCCAATTCACCGCGATATAAAATTGATGGAGGGTGACTCGGACCACCATTGTTTTTCGTATTTACGTATTATTATTGACATTTTCTTATAATATAAATTAATTTAAATATATAAATAGTTTAATATATTAAGTAAAATTAAAATAAAAATGAAATTTTATTATAAAATACAATTCAAAAAGTGTCATTTTTGAGCGAGAGGGTATTCAAAGCTTATTTTTTATTCTTATTTTAATGTATCATTTATGGACATTTTTATTACTTATTAAGATTTAATATGATAAATAATTATTATATGAAGTAAAAATTAAAATATAAGATTGAATTTATATGTAAAAGAGGAATTTAAACAGATGGTCCGATTCCCCTTCAAGGTCGGGGTGACTGAGCGTTTTTTCAAACTTTAATAAACTATTATTATTAGAATTCATTATTTTTTTTGTGTGGCTGTATGACCGAGCTATAGGGCCTTGATTCTTAAAAAAATCCAAAGAAGTGGCAATTAGGGGAGAGTCGGGAGACGAAGTTATACCTAAAGTGGTCCAAGTCACCCCGCCCAACGCTAACAGATTTAATATGGCTGAGCCAGATCTGGTTTTTAATTTTAAAAAAAAAAAGTCCATGTCTCTCCCTCTGAAAAAGTTTGTTGAAGTAATTAAGAAGTAGAATGATTAATTTTTATTCTAATTTTATGTAAATATAAATATTTTTTATAACATGGAGTTATCCTTTTATACCTTTTCCATTCTTTCCATTTGATCTGCAATTTTCTAGTATTGACTGATGGAGAACAACAATGTATTCAATAAAAAAAGACTTTTATTAGTTTAATTTCATTGTTTATAATTTTCATAAAATTTCTGTATTTTTAATTTATATACTACTTATAGCTTAATTTGGATGTCACAATTTTTATCAAAAGAGTTATAGGAACTCCTAAATGCTTGAAATTAATTTTTCTCATTTATGCTCTTGTAAATTCATTTTAATATTCAGAGCCTAGCATTTTTTTTTACTTTTCTTGCCAGGTTCATAGCAAACTTTTAGATGAAAATATCTTTGTTATCAATTTATTAGCCTTATAACCCTAAGCTTAAGTAGATTCCCTATCTTCTTTTATGATAGTAGAATGATCTAGAAAGGAGTAACCGAGCTAAAAAGATTCATATTTTAAATTTTCTATCTTTTTCTGATTTCATAATAATATTTAATATTTATTTATGAACTAATGGTAAAGTGAAAAAGATCTTAAAATAGCAAATCGATTACATGTATAGTAGAATCTTTTATAATAATATTATGAATCTGCAATTTATCTCTATAATATGCGAAATCTAAAATATCAAAATCACTTTCATCTTCCAAAGTTATCCTTCACATATTACATTAAGTTCATTCAACACCTTATTTTCTTTTTCTGAAATCATGTTCCAAATAATAATTTATCAAATGAGATTGTCTTTTTATCAACCCCAATTAGTAGCCTATTAAGTATTAACCCTTCATTGCTTCATATTAAGCTATCATTTTTGGTCATCTTCTAAGAAGCTACTTTTAAATTTTAATACAGACCCTCAATCTTAAGTCCCTAATATAAACATTATTTCAACTATAGCTATATATATATATTATATATATATATATATATCTATATATATATATATATATATATATATATATATATATATATATATATATATATATATATATATATATATATATATATATATATATAAAATATTTTTATCTTTTTTAAAAATATTTATATATATTATATATAATATATATAATATATATATACTATATATATAGCTATAGTATATTATATATATAGTATATATATATATATATATGATATATATATATATATATATATATGAAAGGGTTAATCTTTACTAAAAATCTTTGTAGACTGATCTATATCCTTTACTTTTTCAAATTCTTTTAACCTTATTCTATTTCTGACATGTAGTTACTATTAATTATATAACTTTTCACCTATCACAACTGGAAATTCTACAGCTGTAGTTTTTAAAGAGTATTTCATAATAGTTAAACTGAAATAAAAGGTCAAACCGTTAAAACAAAGCTAGGAATCTTCTTGTAATTCAGTCCAGCTATGTTGGATATCAATTTTTCTTTAATTTTTACTGATTTCTTTCCTGATTTTATTTACAAGTTTTTTTTTTTTTACTTACAAATACTTGATCTCCCAATTCTTTATTCTTATTTCAATTTTTATTTACCTACTCTTTGCCACACAATAAAGGCCAGTAATATTTTGAACATAACTCTTTCTTTTGTTTAATATTTGCACTATATAGCCGCATGGTTGTTTTAGACACTTATAGCACAGTTTTAATTGTCTAATACGTTTTATTTTTAGAAGTTTCAGATTTTGAACACTTGGCTATTTGGTGAATTTCATTGAAACAAAATACATTTTCTATTTACAAATCTACATGGATAGTGAAGTAACTTTTAACTTTTTATCTTTCACTAAATCTTTTGCTTGAGTTTGTACTCGCCTTTAAGGTCCTTCTAAAAAACTTCTTTAATTTTTCCTAAATTGAGATTCCCTTTACTTTTAATATATACAAAAAATTTAAAGGGCAAACCACTCCATATAAAATATAGTCTCATTTACATTTATTTTCATTTCTTTAAAAGTTTCCCCAAGTTTAGAAAATTTGGAATAAAATATTTATGGATCATCCTTTCCTAATTTAAACTCTAGTCAAGTTAATACTTTAATATCCATAAACTTTAAAGCACTCATCAGAATAAGATTTTGGTAAAGTTTGCTTAACTACAAGATTGATTTTCTTCAAAATATAAAAAAATTTCGATCACCACTTACACCCTACCAAAACTGATGTTCTAATAAATTAAACTTTCCTATATCATTTAGATTATAGCAACTAGTTAATTGTTCAAGGACATTTATAAGATGTTGACTCCGTTAATATTAGGGTAGGTTAATTTAGGTTAGGTTAGATTAGGTTGTTACCCTAAATTGTAATGTATTTACCCTAAAATTATTGAAATAACGATACATTTTTTATTGATTTTCGTTCCTGGAGTCAACATCTTATAAATAGCCATTGTTCAAATATTCTAAAAAGTACTGTGAAACTCCGTCTTTAGTTTTGTCTACATAAAATTCTGGCAATTGCAAATTGAATAAATGTTGTGCTAATGTTCTGAAGATATAGATGAATCTTGCTCTACCTGGTATACTTCTTTCAAGCTTTGAACTCTGCACAATTTTGCTTTGACATTATCTTACTTTTTAAATCATTATCATTACAATCATTTTCAAACTTTTCACCTTCATCACCTGTCATAGAACATTCCATTTCAACATTTTTTTATCAAGATTTTTTTTTTTTTTTTTTGTAACATCCATTTGAAACATCTTTTGCTTTAAGTTCTAATATACCTAAAATTTGTAAATTAGAATATATATATGCATAATTTATACTTGTAGTATAAATTCTTAATGACTTACAATCTTTCTTAGCATTCTCCATTTTAAATTTTACTAGATTAAAGAGACTCCTTTTCTTTTAAAAATGAATTTCATCTGGAAGACCAGCAGGGATGAACCAGTTATGATACCATATAGTCTCGGTGAAACCTCTTATTGATAAAAGTTTATTGATTAATTTAAAACTGGTGGAACAATGCATTTTTAATTTTAATTTAATATAAAATAAATATCTTCAAAACTATCCACCTTTTCCTGTTCTCCTCCACTCTCTTCATCTGCAGCTTTGCTGTTTGGCCATAATGAGAATGAAGCAAGAAACCATTCCATAAAAATAATTAATTTAGTTTGATTTCTTTTGGTTTTTCACTAAATTCATATTTTAATTAAAAGCTTCTGACTTAATATATAACTTAATTTAGATGTCACAATTTTTGCTGAAGTATAGGAACTCTAAATCCAATAAATTAATTTTAATTTGAATATTCGTCTTGTAACAATATTTAATTCAAGACTCAATTATTAATATAGGTCTTAATGGGTAGTATGCTTTAGATTGTACAAGTTAAAAAAAAAAAAAAAAAACACCAAAAAATGCTCCCCTCTGGCTGAACTCAACCCAGCTTCTCTCTGGATTTCTGAAGCATAATTCTTCTCAATCCAAATCTTTCTTCGCTAGCAATCTCCTATAATGATTATGGTTTTAAACAGGCAGATTGTTTTAGTATAGTTATTGGAGACCTGCTTTTATTAGGTGGAGAAAATGTTCTTTTGGCTAATGGATGGAGAGAGAATAACTAATTTTTTACATAAGTAAAATTTAAGAATTCTTTTGGTTCTCTTCTTCAAGAATGGAAAGTATAATATTGCAAATTTTTAAATTAAGTAACATCTCAAGTCGGGTATTTTTAACCTTGTGCACAATTAAAATTAAGAAAGAAAATGCATAAATAAATATTGTTTATTTTTTGTGTTGCTTCATTTTCATGGTTATCATCATCGTAATTTGTTCTGATAAAAAATGTCATCCATTCTACCCAATAATACTAGTATTATTGGATAGAATAGATGATATTTTCATCAGTTTATTTGTTTTTCTGCCATTTAATTTTTATTTTTCAGGCTTGTTTTGAATTTATTGTTTTATAAGCAAATTATTGAACATTTAAGCTGTGGTGTTTATTAAATATTGGTAAATGAATCCAAACTCTTGTGACCAATTTCTTGTTTGCAGAATTGGTCAGGCAGTTTATCCCAATGTCACTTAATGATGTGCAGACTAGAAAAGGACCTGAAATTATTCAAAACATTTCAACCTAATCAGCAGAAATTGTTAGAACAATGCTGGCCATAAGTTTGATGAAAGATTCCATTGTTTTTCATCAAGAAGCACTGCTTCTCTCACTCTGAATTTTTACAACAAAAAATTTGTATTTTTCTCTATATATTTATTATATCTAAATGTGATTAATATTTTCTAATATTTTTTCAGGATTAAAATTACTCCCAAGCTCTGTTAATGTGATTATTAATTTAAAGAAAACTAAAAATACTAACAAAAATTAAAAACCCAACAAAAAGGAAAAATAAACTTCTGGCGTGGTGCGGCGGGTTGTGTGGGTGGTGCGGCAAAAAGGCCAGCACTCACCACAGCAACAATTCCGCTATATCAGAATACGAATACATTCAAGAACAAAACAGTAAAGAAATTATATCAGAAAAGGTGAATTCAAATTTGGATATAAAAATGAATGCAAATCCATCTTCAGAAAAAATTTGCATCCTTGATGCCGGAGCACAATATGGCAAGATTATTGATAGACGCGTTAGAGAATTGAATATAGATACAGATATTTTGCCACTTGACACGCCTGTGTACACAATCAAAGAAAAGGGATATAAGTAAGTCAGTAGATTACTTTTAAACATGAAATAGTGTCCGGTAGTTCTATTAATAGTACTTAATATAGTTTTATTGCTTGTAGTATATGGGAAAGTTAAATTGTTTATTGAAATGTGAACAAAACTTTTCTTTAGGGCTATTATTATTTCTGGTGGTCCAAGTTCTGTTTATGCCGAAGATGCTCCCCAATACGATGCAGATCTATTTAAGATAAATATTCCTGTTTTAGGTTGGTTTATTTTATATTTCCTTTTTAATATATTTATTGTATATTTTCTTTGTGTTGCCAATGTAGGCCTATTTATTCATTGATATTTTCTTTGTGTTGCCAATGTAGGCCTATTTACTCATTGCAACACTATCTTTTGTATAAATTTAATAAGAATATTTAGTGTCATCTTTATCCATTCCACATTTTCCTTTGTCTATAGATTTGATATTTTTTTTATTTTTTTTAATTTTTGATTCATCATTTTATACTTTATCAATCTGGTACTTTGTTATTTATCACTGCTTTATTTCCTTATATCCATTAAAATTCATTTATTTTATGTAGTTCCTTATTCAGTGTATAATATCCGGTTTTATGATTAAATTTGCTTCACAGGAATATGTTATGGAATGCAGTTAATTAACAGAGAGTTTGGAGGTTCTGTAATAAGGAAACAATGCAGAGAAGATGGTCAGTTTTTAATTGAAGTTGATAATAGATGCCACCTTTTCAAGTAAGTTTGAGATGTATCTCAATTTCAATAACCATCATGGTTGAACCAGTGAAGGAGAAAAGACAGTCTTAATAATAATAATAGTTAAACTTTATTTTGGTTCGGGTAATTTTGTATCTAATTTTTTACAGTGTAGAATGATAACTTTTATGAATTTTTTAGTCGTTTTAATTGAAAATTAAAATGTTTAATTATGCTGTTTCAAGCATTTTATTATATTTATTAGTTTACAAAAATTTTGTGGTGGGTTAGAACTATTTAACTTTCTCAACTTTGTATTTTTTTTTTTTTTTTTTAATGTTACAATATAGAGCTTCAAATCGAAATTAAAAGTTTTATTAAATTATATAGCCATACTTTAGTTTCCTCATTAGCAATAGAAGAAATAATTTCTAAAGATCTTTATTCCTCAATTTCAGATACCTTGAAGAAAGGCAGAATGTTCTTCTGACTCATGGTGACAGTATTGATAAAGTTGGGGATGGATTCAGGACAGTTGCTCAATCTGGGAGAATAATAGCAGCAATTGCCAATGAAAAACTTAGAATCTATGGTGTACAGTTTCACCCTGAGGTTGGTTTTTGTTCATATATTCACTGGTCGGATGGGAGAATGTGAGCTATTCTCTCCTTGGGCTTATCTTCTTCCTTCTCGGATGTTGAGTACACCCCCTCCTTGATTAGGGCTCTTCCCTATATATATATATATATATATATATATATATATATATATATATATATAAATATATATATATATATATATATATTATATATATATATTATAATATATAGTATATATTATATATTTAGTATATATATATATATATATATCTTATATATATATATATATATATATATATATATATCTATATATATATATATATATATATATATATATAATAGAGAGAGAGAGAAAGAGATTGCAGTAATTTTACTTCTATTTCCATTTTTAATTTTACAAGATGCAAAACAATAAAAATGGTCGAGAGATTGAGTCGCGAGTCAAAGAGAAAGGGTTCGATCACTCGTTCAGATCTTAGGTAGCAATTACCTGGAGTAGTTCCCCTCCTAGAATAGAACTATGCTGTGAGGTTCGAACTTTTAAAAAATAAAGAAAAAGACTAGTCCCAGGGGTTCACTGGAAGATGGATTGGTTTTAGGCTTGTGACTTTCAATAAACATAATTTTTTACTTTGAAATAATTTAATTTCGACACTTTAATTTAATATATATATATATATATATATATATATATATATATATATATATATATATATATATATATATATATATATATATATATATATATATATATATATATATATATATATATATATATATATATATATAAATTACAGGTTGATCTCACTGAAAATGGCGTAACAATGATGAAAAACTTTTTATATGAAATAGCTGGATTGACGGGTACTTTTACTATGAAAAGTAGAGAGGAAAATTGTATTAAATACATTAGAGAAACTGTTTCTTCCAATAAAGTTTTAGTAAGTTTTAAGAAAGTTTTGTAACATAAATGTATTATTGCATATATTTTGCTGCTTCAACTTTATATTCCATTTTTCATTATAATTTTTTTGTACATACTAATGTTGATTCAAATTGAAATTATATATTAAAAATAATCATAAGGTAAAATTACTCCAAACAAAACTTGCAAATTTAATTTCCAGTTGGCCAAAATCAGTTTTGTTTTTTTTTTGTTTTCCTTTTGAATATCTGGAACTATTTCAGTAGGTTGTAGTAGAACATTATTAAGTTTACTTATATTGTAGATGCCAATTGACCTTCTGAAGTAAATACTAAAATATATTACTTTACTATGCAGATGCTAGTGAGCGGAGGGGTTGATTCTACAGTTTGTGCAGCACTTCTTCGAAAAGCTTTAACTGAGGATCAGGTCATTGCTGTACATATTGATAATGGTTTTCTACGCAAAAAAGAAGCACTGCAAGTTGAAGAATCTCTTCAAAAATTAGGCCTTAAGCTCAAAGGTATCCGTATACTCATTTGCCGTCCGTTAAAGTAGAGTCCATAAATTCATGCTACTTATATTTCATTCTCCAATTGTGTTAAATCTATTCTCTACAAAGCCCTTTCTTCCTTTAAATCGCATTAAACTTTCTATTTTTCCTTGATTCTTTCTCTTTCCCTATTGCTTCTTCTGATTGTTCCAATGCTCTTATCTTTAAATCTGAATTCTTTACTTAAACCTTGTTCCACTTCTCTTAAGCCCATTTATACCAAAGAGAGTAATTTCTTTTACAAATGTGATTTTACTCTCTCTCTCTCTCTCTATTCCTTTTGTGGTTCTCATAACTTATTTTTGACTTCCACCCTACTATGCCCCCGAAAGAATCCCCACCCTACCACAAATTTTTTTTTCTCCACTTATTAGCTTCTTTTCTGTTCTTATAAAACTTGTATGGTTGGTAATATAAAAAAAAACCTGCCACGTAATAAAACCAAATAAAACCCACCAGCTATATTATAATATATTTTTGTAATTTAAAAAAAAACAAAAACAGAATAATAATAGATTTACCAATCTAAATTTTTATGATACAGTATAGGTTGCCATTTATTATTGCCATAAGGAATTTTTTCTTGTGATTGTCGAGATAATAAAGATTTAATTCTTAAATGTACTAAATCTTAATTTCGTATGAAACTTATATCACCCAAATGAAATTAAAAAATAATGAAAACATTTATTCCTTTATATTAATATACTCGTACAACTACTAATAAGTGGCTCTTATAAGTGGCACTTATAAGTGTCACCTTGTCACATAAGTAATCTTTTCAAGTCTTCTCCCTTTCCACTCATTTTTCGAGTCAATTATCTATACCTTTTAATCCAATTCCTCCACCACAGTTTCTGTCTGGGTTTTGGGTCCAGCTACTACTTATTTATGTCCTAGAAATGCTCATGCGTGCCTCAGATTCCCGGTGCATAGTTGAGCACCCTACTCCCAGTTATGTGGAAGCAAGAGACAGGTGATGATGATGATGTGACAAAATTAAAATTCATTTCATTGTTTTTATACTTTGAGCTTCATTTCCCTTGCAGCTCCCTAATTGCTTCAGTTTATTCCATACTTGGGTCATCTAAGTTGACCCTGAGCTTACAGAATAGTAATAAATTGTCACAAAAAAACTCTTTCCCCCTATTGAGCTTTGTTTTCAGTAATCTTTTACCAAACATATGAACAAAGATGGCGCTCAAGTCTCTCGGCTATAAACTATATCTATATAAGCAAATTAACAATTTAGTTAAAACTTTAACAGAAACAAAAACAAATATAATTATATAGTTATTATATGTCTTGGGAGAATCAAGATATATAAAATATCAATGGTATTTTGGCCAAAGAAAAGGTTTC
>JABUQX010054587.1:37500-46338 GCA_015478945.1 Trachelipus rathkii
TACTAGTACTTTAGATCTACGCTATATTATATTACGATCTATATAACCTGATATATTCACTATTAAGATATTTAATGTCCAACCGACCATACGTCATATATATTATATATAATATATTATATATATATATATATATATATTATATATATAAATATATAATATATAATATATAATATATAACAAGCATACATAATCCCTAAACTCAAACCATTAAAAGACCCCAATTTCCCCTCCTCCAATCGCCCAATCTCTCTGCTTTGCTCCATCAGTAAATTGCTAGAGAGAATTAATATTAAATAAAAATCCCAATCCATTCCTCTCAGACTCTCCAACACGGATTCAAAAGCAACCATTCTACAACCACAGCCCCACCTCTCTCACACAACACATCATTAATGGCTTCAACCAATCACCTTCCACAGATCTATACTCACAGCAGTAGACATAAACAAAGCATTCAACACTGTCCCCACACACATCCTTATCCAAAAAATCCTCCACTCCCCCTATTAAATAATGACAAAAAATGGCTTTCCAATTTCCTCGCCAACCGTTTTGCAAAAGTTTTAACAAAATACAACCTCTCCCATTCTATTCAAAGCCAAAACGGAGTCCCACAGGGATCCATTCTCTCCTCCATTTTTATTCAAACTTCTTCACAGCCAGATCTCGCCACCCCAACCCACCATCCAACCTAACTTATTACCTTATGCAGACGACATCAGCTTTATTCCCAAACACCCAGACCGTAAATACAAGCCACACAAATACCCAAGAATAATCCTACATTTATTGAAAATGGTTTTAATCCCCAACAGAATGACCCGCCATCCCCCTTAAGTCCTCCATCACCCTTTTAACCACTGACCGTCATCAATCCTCTCTCCATTCCATAATTACCCTGAACAACAACCTCCTTCCATTAACCAAAACTCCAAAAATATTATTACTTACCTACGACACTCATATGACGTTTCTCCCCCCACTAGACCAAATCACTTCCGCACCAACGAAAACTAAACACCCTCCGAAACCTTTCCCAACACAACTTCAGCGATAGGAAAACACACTCCACTACTACTATAAACAACTTCTTAGAACAAATTTAACTATGCCTCACCAGCATGGTTCCCAGCACCTCAAAATCGAAATAAATCAATTACAAATCTCTCAAAATACAACCCTCAGAATTATCACAGGTTGCACTAAAACCACCCCAATCCAACATTTACACAACGAAACCTCCATCCTCCCCATCTCCACACACCTGGAGATGGTGGGGACCCAATTCTATCAGAAAACCCGTAACACAACCCACCCTTGTCACCAATTCGCCCAATCCCCTCGATAAAGACTAAAATCCCCCCCTTCTTCACCAGCTTCAATTCTATTACAACACTTACAATATAATACCCCCGCCCATTTCCAATAGGTCATGGATTACACATATCCATACCCATCTAACGAAGACACCTTCAAAACCGCCCAAATAACAATTTATTAAATACCCCTCCCCTAAACTTTCCCCTAGAGAAGAAACGCTGTCCAGAAGAGGCCAAATGGACCTCGCACGGAGTAGATCAGGTCACCAACCAAAACTTATTGCTATATAAATATAGATTCAAACTAGACAATGTCACCTCCCCCACTTGCACCAGATGTCACAATTCTCAAGATACAATAGAGCACCTCCTTCTAGGGTGCTCTGCTCTCGGCGCTCCACGCGCCGACTTCTCTATATCTTCGCTCCTCGACCTGTGGAACCGCCCGGTGGCGGCAGCCGGCTTCCTGGAAGCAATGTGGCCCTCCAATTAAGGTGGGCCAGGGGCAGAAGTGTATTATATATATAATATATATATACTATAATATATATATATATTATATATATATAATATATATTTATATTTATATGTATATTTATTTATTATTATTTATTTATTTATTTATTTATTTTTTTGTTATTTTATTTATTATTTATTACTTATTTATTTTTCATTTATTTATTTATTTATTTATTTATTTTTTATTTTTTATAGTTATTATATTTTTTTTTATTTTTTTAGTTTTTATTTTTAATTATTTATTTATTTATTTATTTAATTTATATATATTATAATAAATATAATAAATATATAAATATATAATAATATAATATTATTATATAATATGTATATATAACTATATATATATATATATATATATATATATGTAGTGACGAGACCAAGTGACGAGGGCATGAATAAGTACGGTCACTTGACCTCCAGATAAAAAAGTAATTAGTATTATCGAAGTTAATAAAATAATAAAACAGTGAGAAAAGTAAAAAGAAATTAAGTAATATCTACCTGGAGGAGATATGTAGAAAAGCGAATCGGGCTTTAATCTAATGTCAGGATACAAGAAAAAGGGACCACCCGCTTGTTCCAAATGCTCCTGAACTGTGGCTAAAGGTAGATCACTTATAACGTAGAGAAGTAAAAGGGAAGAATGAAAAAGAAGTAAAAGATAGATTTATTAATCCATTTAAAGCTTTAGTAAGAGGGGAGAATGAAAAAGGAGTAAAAGATAGATTTATTAATCCATATATACTATCAAAAATAGTAGAGGTAATGTTAATACATTCACCAGTTATCCGGGATAAGTAAGGGGATAGCTAGAATATATGAAGTCAATTGGACTCCCGTAGTTTTATGGAGTATATTTACTTAGTAGCTTTATACTATTCCTTAAACCTAAAACCGCAAATAATCAAATAATTATTTTATTAGAATGTGGTTGAGAAGGTTCCAGATACAAAATGTATGGAATTGTGGAACAATCTCAATGTAAACACGAGGGGCTTAGTCAAAATGAGAAGGGGAATTTGACTAAATCTAGGTATAAACTTAAGAGTTTAAGAAGTGTCTTGAGTGAAGATCAAGACCTGACTTTAAAATCAAGTCCAAAAACAAAAATGCCTTGAGTGAAGATCAAGCAGAAGTGTCTTGAGTGAAGATCAAGACCCTATTTTTAAAAAGTTGTTTCAATGGCACTTGGTAGTGCAAAAGTCCTAGACCAAAAATTAAAACCCTATAAAACATAGGTAAAATTAGCTTTGGAAAGTTAATATTAAAGTTATTTAGTTATGACCATTGATTAAGAATTACAGTAATGTACTATTATATTAAATTAAACGATCTTACCCTAACGATAAATACGTCTATGAGGGGTTTTGTTGAAGAATTTGATTCATGGATGAAATCACAACAGGAGAACTTGAGAATGGGCTGTAATCATAAGGGAATGAGGGTAAGTTAACTACCAGTAATGTTATAACTATTTCACCAAAGTCAAGACGAACTACTGACCTGTGAATATTATATCCCAATGTATAGGTACATCAACAATTCACAACTTTGTAGGTACTTCGTATAAAGGTAATGGCAATTCACTCAACATGCACTTTGTCTACTTTGGAAAGCAACTTATCACCTTTGTCATATAATATTATTAGAATTTATAAAATCAGAAAAAGTTAATACTTAGGAACTTATAACCCTGAGAAGGACTGTAAGAAGAAAGAGATACTGTATTATTTATCCATCAAAAATCCAGAGTAAATAATAAACATAAAAAAAATAATTTAACTGATGCAGTAACATTAATAACTGAATGTACTATCTTATTCTATAGAATAAGAATTCCATTCTAGGTTTTGGTCACATTGGGAAACTAATATTAAGAAATACATTTGACCTGGACTCCACACTCACCCTTACACTCTTCCCCACTAAGCCTAAAAACCCCACCTTACTTTCGAAGGCATAATAAATGACAGAGCATAAACTCAGTGGTAGAGATAGAGGGTGATTCGGTATATTGGGAGTCCGGTGCCTAAATACGTTAACACCTTTACCATCATTAGAATGAATATTAGTATGTAGGTTCTACTATTAGTAAGTTTTACCTTACAAACCATACAATTAATTGTAACTACGATAGAACAGATACAGTAAGAACAGTAAGAAGTAGAAAAGTAATGGACCTTCTTAGGAGATGGGATGGGAAATGCAAAAAATATATTAGTAATTGGACATAGATAATAAATAGATTTATTAATATTTTTCGTCGAAGATTATCTTTTAGATAATAAGTTTATGGTTATACATAACATTACTTAAAAGTAGAAATTTTTATGATATGGTCTATATTAACCAACCATACATTAGAATATTGCAATCCCCCAAAAGTAAATTGGGAATTATTTGGGGAAATTTTATTTTTTGCTTATGAGCAATTAGATAAGATAACATCTTAATAATACAACTGAAAAGAGTACCTTACATTATTTAGTACATTACCACCGGATGTCTTCGGTTGTTTTGAAAACTTCGGATGGAAACCGTCGGATGACTGCTGCATTGGCATCCAGAGACATCATCTGAAATATGAGACTCACTCCCTCCTACTCCCTTGCAACATCGTCATAAACCATGACCATGAGTCAAGGTTTTGGAGGAAAATATATGTATGGCTCTATATAATTTCTCCTTTAAGAAGGGGATAGACATACTATATATTTTCTTTCCTTTTATATATACCGTAAAATGAGAACATTTATATTTTGACTTAAGAATACAACGCAGTTTTTGCGTTAAATTATCTTTGTCATGGGGTAGGTAATTAAAGGAATTTTCTGACCATTATTGGTGTGAGACCGACTCATATCTTTGGTTATGCAATCAAATTTGTTGCCGAGTCGTTTGATTAATCTACGCATTGTTAAATCGGGAAGTAAATGATTTTCCTTTCTTTTAGGGCGGTCGCTCCCAATACCACTGGAGTTAGCATCATTTCTCCGGGTATGATTACGAAATTAATAGGGGTAGTAGAATAAGTACTTTCAAAGAAGTGTAATGGAATATCTATGTATGAATCTACCGGGACAGTATGTTCATGTGTTAAGCCGCTGATGGCATTTATTCCAATGTCCTTGGAAGGTTTAATAAGATGTTTCAAATGTTGGGGAATGGCCTCATAGCTAATTAAGCTAATACTGGCTCCTGTGTCCACAATACATTGTTCAAAGTTAGAACTATTTGGTTCGAAAGCTACGGATATTTTTAACTGATTTGTGGTGAAATGGGTACAATTGACAGCTACAGTGCGTACATGACTGTGTAAATCTTTGGTAGCTTCAGTTAAAGTTACAGGAAGTACTGTGTGTGATTCAGTGTTTCTGGGGTCAGAAATTAAGGAAGAAGACGTTTCTTTTGGTTGTGAATTGTAAGTGAATGATTCCATGTTCATGAATGGAAAACAGAATGAGAAATCTGTGTTTGGTTTTTCTTCCACAGGTGGGATACTTACAACTGGTGAACTTAACGTCGTTAAAGAAGGACTATATGGTTTTGGCAAACAAAGGTTAGATAAATTAGGATTAGGTACATTAGAGTTTGGTAAATTAGTATTAGTTACGCAAGGGTCAGGTAAATTAGCATTAGGTAAACCTTGGTTAGGTAAATTAGTGTTAGGTAAATTAGTATTAGGTAAACAAGGGTTAAGTAAATTGGAATTAGTATCCTGAGAATGAGAATGACTAGGTGACGATGGACATTCGGTCCGTGGACGTGTACTTTGTTCCGTTTTGGGAAGAGATTTTCCGTAATATACATTCTTAGTAGTATGTTCAGTGGAAGTGGAAGAATCAGAAGTAGTGGAAAACTTAGAAGTATGAGTGTTCGGAGAATTTGGCGGTGTTTGTTGAGATGGAGGGTGTTGAGGACACTTCATCCCCGGGTGAGGACCTCCGCAAAAGGGACAAACAACCTTGCGAACTTTCTGTGGGAGAGATGTTGGAACAGATTTACGTTGTTCTGCATCAGCTATAACGTAGACCTTCTTTGCCATAACTACAAAGTCCAGGATATTTGTAGGCATCTCACGGCATCTGCTGACCGACGTTTATGGCAAAAATCACAGACAAGGGTCTTACGGTCAACAGAATCTAGGTTAGGTCTTTTAGGATTAAAAGCTCGATTATTTTCATGTGGGGAATTTTTATGGGAAAGATCGCGAATAGGGTGACGACCACCGCGATTGTTTAAAGAAGAGTTGTGATAGGTTATGTTCTTGGAAGAATGTGACTTGTTAGAAGTTGTATGAGTGGAAACCTTAGAAGGGTAATTAGTATTTTGAGTTTTCTTTACTGAATGTTCTGCGTTCTGGGGACATGTAAATGGAAAATTTGAGAAATCTTTGTTATGGGTGTATAGGAAATCAGCATACCCCACGATATCTGACCTAGTGTACGCCAATTTGTGTTGACTCAACATTTTTATGTATTCTCTACACCTTGTTCGTATGTCTGTGGGAAGGCTAACATTAAAAATGCAGTTCGGAGAGGAATTTCGTGGCCACTGCATGTCTAGACCATTGGATGAGCATGACTAGCCAGCCGTTCTAGTCTGTAGGTCAAACAAACGAGATACTGCTCATTTGTAACGCGGGCAAGATTGAAATGTATGAAATAGGGATTCCTTCCTTTTTCTCTCCTCCTCCTCATACCATTGGATGAGGGTCTCTCGAACAGAGAAATAATCTCTATCATCTTTGGTAACAAGATGATAGACATTAAGGAAGTGACCGTCAAGTTGTCTGCCGAGTAAATTTAACCATTTGTGATAGGCTGTGGGATAATGAAGTTGGCAGTAAGCTTCAAAATCCGTTAAATAAGTTAGGAAATTTGTACCATTATCTAGTGTATATGTACCAGGGTCTACCCCTTTAAGATTATGTGAATTCTTGAGTAAGGAATTCAAGTGTAAGATGTCTTCTTCCATCCTATCGATTTTTTGTTTGATGATGGGACCTGAGTACATATCAGTGTTTGTTTTCGTTCTTGAGTAAGAATTTTGGTACAATGGGGAATTATACTTAGTGTTACGTGGGTAGGACCATGTAAGTTCTGTGCATATTGTGATGGGTGACGACCATTTTGGGAATCGATACTGTGGGGATAACAATGTTTTTGAGAAGTATGGTTAAAGGTGAGTAAATCCCTATTTGAATCTAAAAGAGTTTCCTCATGGATGTGAAAATCAATCAAATTAGTGGTAGGGATCTCTGGAGACTCAGACTCAGTTGATGCATCTATTTGATCAACCATTTTGTTAAGATTTTTAAGGAACTTTATTAAGTTAGTTTTTCAATTATTACTATATTTTAATAAAGTAATAATTCATTCAGTAAATTTCATTAATATAAAATTTAATTTGCGTCAAAAAATAAGGAGCTCTTTAATACATTCCTTTCACTCTCATTCAAGCTTAAGGAAGAATGCTCAGATATAAGATATAAAAGATATTAAGACAGTAGGGAAGAATTATTAGAATAATGTCTTTTAATTTTACTGTATTGTGAGGTTGACAATGAGTGAAGTGATCTAAAATCACAATCCAGTGGCAAGGCAAAGCACCGAACAAGACAGATGGTCCCTGTTCGGGCGCCACTTTTTATTTTCTGGTATTTATGTAGTGGAGACCAAGTGACGAGGGCATGAAATATTATGGTCACTTGACCTCCAGTAGAAAAGTAATTAGAATTATCGAAGTTAATAAAATAATAAAACAGTGAGAAAAGTAAAAAGAATTTAAGTAATATCTACCTGGAGGAGATATGTAGAAAAGCTAATCGGGCTTTATTCTAATGGCAGGATAAATGAAAAAGGGACCACCCGCTTGTTCCAAATGCTCCTGAATTGTGGCTAAAGGTAGATCACTTATAACGTAGAGAAGTAAAAGGGAAGAATGAAAAAGAAGTAAAAGATAGATTTATTAATCCATATATACTTTTACAAGCAGTAGAGGTAATGTTAATACATTAAAGATAGATTTATTAATCCATATATACTTTCACAAGTAGTAGAGGTAATGTTAATACATTCACCAGTTATCCGGGATAAGTAAGGGGATAGCCAGAATATATGAAGTCAATTGGACTCCCGTAGTTTTAAGGAGTATATTTACTTAGTAGCTTTATAATATTCCTTAAACCTAAAACCGCAAATAATCAAATAATTACTTTATTAGAATGTGGTTGAGAAGGTTCCAGATACAAAATGTATGGAATTGTGGAACAATCTCAATGTAAACACGAGGGGCTTAGTCAAAATGCGAAGGGGAATTTGACTAAATCTAGGTATAAACTTAAGAGTTTAAGAAGTGTCTTGAGTGAAGATCAAGACCTAACTTTACAATAAGTCCAACAGTTAAGAAGTGTCTTGAGTGAAGATCAAGAAGAAGTGTCTTGAGTGAAGATCAAGACCCTATTTTAAAAAGTTGTTTCAATGGCACTTGGTAGTGCAAAAGTCCTAGACCAAAAATTAAAACCCTATAAAACATAGGTAAAATTAGCTTTGGAAAGTTAATATTGAAGTTATTTAGTTATGACCATTGATTAAGAATTACAGTAATTTATTATTATACTAAATTAAGAGATCTTACCCTAACGATAAGAACGTCTGTGAGGGGTTTTGTTGAAGAATTTGATTCATGGATGAAATCACAACAGGAGAACTTGAGAATGGGCTGTAATCATAAGGGAATGAGGGTAAGTTAACTACCAGTAATGTTATAACTATTTCACCAAAGTCAAGACGAACTACTGACCTGTGAATATTATATCCCAATGTATAGGTACATCAACAGTTCACAACTTTGTAGGTACTTCGTATAAAGGTAATGGCAATTCACTCAACATGCACTTTGTCTACTTTGGAAAGCAACTTATCACCTTTGTCATATAATATTATTAGAATTTATAAAATCAGAAAAAGTTAATACTTAGGAACTTATGACC
>JABUQX010054588.1:0-30871 GCA_015478945.1 Trachelipus rathkii
AATGTTTTTTTAAGAACAGATTATTTATTTATGAGTAAATAAGAATGGTGATATTCGTGGGCGAATCATGAACGTATTGTTATGCTGTCCTCTATGCACATAAGGGTAGGATGTCAACTATTCCATATATGATACTAGTATTTGTGTTGTTTAGTCTCAATTATACGGGTGTGCATGTTTAATATCCGTATGAACCTATCATATAGGCTAAATACAAATTTATTGTTAACTCTATTGGGTTTGATTATAAGCTTTTGCTTGTGGTGAGAGAAAATAGAGATTGAGTCAGCGGTACCAAAGCTCTACTATAGAATGTAGTAGGACCTATTTCCAATCTTCCACGCATTATTCGTTGTTTGCTGTTGGATATAATTAATTCTTTATGTAGGAGGTCTCATAGGTCATTGTTTTCTTATCCTTTCTCATCAACTACAATTTAACTCTTGGAATCTTCTCTTAATTACATATTATTCCTGAAACATTTGCAAAATCTTTGTATCTATCCACGATTCAAAACATGCATTTACCGAGCCAAGTACTATGCTCCGTAGAAGGCTTAATATATTGGGTTCAAAGGTTGGATTTTGGTTGTCACCTAATTGTGCTTACGTACATTTCGAAAATATCATATATTTCACGTTCTCTATTTGTAATTGTAGAATAATTCATAAAACCGTATCGCAGAATGTGATTTAGTGCGTTTGTTGGGGGGAGGAATATTAGATAACAATGTACTTAAATTTATTTACTTAAGGTCAAAGTGTGGTACCCACACACCAACAAACAGGGAAAAAAGTGATTTAGGTAGTTTATGAATGGAATTTCTATCCAAGAAGCGTAAACAGATGATCAAATCAAGTTCAAAACTAAGATTACAACTAAGATTAAACCAAGAACTAACCAGATCAAAAACTAGATCTAAACAAGTATTCAAACCAAGTTCAACTAAGATTCAAACTTATTTTACCGTAAACCAGGATGAAAACCAAGATAAACACAAATAGCCAAACTAAGAATAGAAACCATATATAAAACGAAGGATTTTTAGTGTTTAAAAATTATTAAACAACAAAGATTTTCATAACAGATAAGAAATATCTACTATCATCAATTATTCCAACGAACACACGCCACGAGAGCATCCCAGCAATACCAAATTTGAAATGGAAGAAACGTTTTCCATCTCCATTTTTATATCTCTTTTTCCTCTTTTTTTTTTTGAAGTTTCATCTTTTTCCTATCTCTGATTTCTCCCTTTCATTCTTATATTCGCATATCGCTTTTTCTTCATCTTCATGCTATACGTACCTCTCATCACACTAATTCACATTTCACTTATTCACTCACACTACATCTATCATCTCTATCTAGCATCACTACATCATTCACACTCATATCATCCACTACACTTTCTCTTTCACACTACATTCTCTTATCAGCACATTCATTCATGTAAAACTCCATCTTTCACTTCTCTTTCTTCTCTTATCTTTCATTTTTTCTGAGCTTATCTTTCTTGTTCCTGCTACCTATCTTAACATATGTCTTCACTATCACAGATATCATAGCATAACTCTTATGCTAATTGCTCTATTACTTTCGCCTAACCTCCTCTTCGGATACCTCTTTATAAGGTTTAATTAACTTTAAATTGTTCTCTCTTTTTAAACCATAGTGCTCTTACTATATACTATCATTTGCCCTACCACTATCTCCACTCATCCATGTCACACACCCGACACATCACACACGACAGCAGTCGCACACAGTCGTCTACTCCCACTCCACACCAGTCTCTCTCTCTCTCTCTCTCTCTTCTCCTCTCTCTCTCTTTTCTCTCTTTGCTTTGTTTCTCTGTCCACACACTCATCTCTCTCTCCCAGTCACACATCACTCTCTCTTCGTCGCATCCCTACTCCTCTTTTACCTATCCACACACTATCCACACTTGTATTCTTTGTTTTCCATTATCGTCATTGATTCATCACACATTCAGCCACTCACACATCTCTAAAACCATCTCAGCATAAACAATCACCTCGCACCAACACCACATCAAATCATCACAATAGAACATTTTGCTTCTTTTCTTCTTTCTTTCTGTCTACATCTTTTCATTCTTTTTTTGTTCTTTTCTTTTTCGTTTTTGCTTTTTCTTTTTCTTTTCTTTACATTGTCCACTTCTGTCACTCTTTTTCTTTTTTCTTTTTACCATCTCTTTCCATTCACACTATCCCTCAACTCTTCTTATTACTATTCTTCTTACATGCTCACTCTATCCTACACATCCATCACTATCGGATATGAAGATGTCTTGACAGTTTTTATACTTTTAGGCACGATAGATATTAATTGCATGTTTTACATTTCTAGTTAAAAGTCATGACAGAGGAGCGAGTTCAATGAAATCCTGTCACGAAGCATATCACTTGTGCTTCCTTCTCTTTTTAAGAGCTCTAACTCTCAATAGCCTATTTTACGTCTGTACCTTGATATACATATATGTCTCTCTCGTGAACTTTGATGTCTCTTCTATTTTGTCTCTGTTATTTCCTCATTAAACTCTAACTTTACGTGCGTACTGAAAATTATTTCAATGTCTTTGCGTTTTTCTATTTCTTATTTAAAATAATAAGTTGTAGATTTATATATTTTATAAAGTTATATAAAAAATAATATTGTAAGTATTATATAATTTGCTTAAACATATTACTTTAAATATTTAACGGCGAAATTTCATGATATTAAAAAGATAGATTCACTGGGAAAAGATTACTTTATTTTTGAAATGCTTAATTACAGAGAGTATTGCAATAAACCCCATTTATAAAACTATTAAATACTTGATGATTGCTGATTTTATAGATACAATAATTGCTCTTCTCGTAAACAAAGTTTTAACATTTACTTCTAATGGCAAATATATTTAAGATGAAAAATCAAATATTTTTGAGGTTTAACCAACCTGAACAAAAATTAAGTGTCTTAAAAAAAGAAAAAATAGATTTCCTATTTATATATGTTAATGAAGACATTAATAAAAGGTTGTATAAACTTATTTCGAGGATAAAGCCTATGACATTTCGCTAAGATTTTTCTATAAAGAAACATTTATATTTCTTCGCTTACTTGAAATGTTTATAATTACTAGTCTATTAAAATTTGTTTTAGAAGAACGGAAATTTTTAATGAATAATTTTGAAATCTTTTATTTCCCATTTTATGTAATTACAGAAAAGTAAAAAAAAAAAGTTTAATCATTTCTTGATGTTTATAACTTAACACTAATTAATTTCACTTCAAAATAAAAAGTATTTGAAATTATAAATTTCATGGTTTTCTATAAAAATTCAAATTCACCTGCTAGAAATGGGTATGTAAAATATTCATAAAAAGTGTGGCCGAGTGTTTAAAAGTCCAATGCAAAATATTGAGAGAATTAAATAAGTACACTTTTTTAATTTTTGAAATCTTCATTAAGTATACATTTTTTTTATTGCTTTAAGACAACATTCAGTGGTGAAAGACCATTGTCATCTTAACTATAATAGCGATGTTATACTTATTTTAAGACATATCATAACATGGTAATAGTTAAGATTAACGGATTCTAAAAAAATCTACTTTTTTTACACGTAATCGATGTTTTGATAAAGGTATGAAACAACTCTGCCACATATTAATAAAAAATTGCCCCAATTACGCTATATTTATAAGCAACGGGTAATAGTTGAGATTAACGGACTCTAGAAAAATCAATATTTTATTAAAAGTAATCGTTATTTTGATATGGGTATGAAGAAACTCTGCCCCATGTTAATAAAATTTTGCCACAATTACTGTATATTTATAAGCAACGTTAGTCGGTTTTCATATATTATTTCGGATCATGTTTATTATCCACCTCTACATCCATATACATATCGATTGCATGGATCCGAATACATTTCATAAAATTCAAATAAAACCGATTTGAATCAAATTTAAACTATAGCTAAAAGAGCTTCACACCTTTATAAACATTAAAAAAGTTTAAATCTATGTTATGTAACTAACATAACCTTACTTAACCTAACCAAACTTATATCAGTGTATAATTTATTTCACTTTTCATTGTTTAAAAAAAACATGCTATATATAAATAAATACAATAAAAGTTCAGACTTCTGGCACCATGCGCGCTCTATACATTTTGTCCGATAACGTAAGTTTAAAAAAAAATGACCAGCTTAATTGGAAGCGGATAATGGATATGAGCCAGTATTTCTTTCTACTTTCGAAAATCAACAAGGTTATGATAGGTTTTGTTAAGTATACACAGATTTTCTGTGTAAACTTAACAAAACTTATCATAACCTAAACTTAATGGATCATAAACGAAATCAAAAAAAAAAAATTGGTAGATGGATTAAATTTATAGGTAATTATTCAGTTCCATAGATTCTAAAAATATCCATATTTTTTAAAATCAATCGGTATTTTGATATTCCTAGAAGCAACGTTGCCAAATGTTGTTAGTAAAATTTTAAATTTTGCGTTCGAAATATCAGTAAGATTATAATGAGTTTCATTAAGTACACAGCTTTACTGTGCACAATTAACAAAGCTTATCATAACCTAAACTTAATGGGTCCTATAACAAATTGAAACAAAAATATTTTTGGTAAATTGATTGCATTTAAATATGAGAGGGGTTGGGAACACTGTTTTAGTGGTTTTACATGGGAACGAAAGATATATATATAAAAAAAAAGATTATCAGAAAACAATATCGATATTTCGTAACAATCTGTTGAACTCCATAATTAGCAATTTATATACGAGACAGATTTGGCAGAGCTTTTTTTAGTTCTCTTACATAGGGACGAAAGATATTAAAAAAAACTATCGGAAAAAATATGCATATTTCGTAAGAATCCGCTAATATCAACTATTACCCATAACTTTGTCGTGAAAACAGTAAAAATCTGTTTGCTGTCTTGAAAACGAAATTTTTGTACAATAGACCTTTAACTAGCTCTTGTAATATTCCAAATAAAATATTGAAGTGAACCTTGACATATCTTCCTACAGTAACTTTAAAAGCTACACAAACGAAGAATCTTAGTCATCTTATTATAACAATCTAAATATTTGACAAGGGTTATTTTGAATAAACGTTTAGCGGTCCTTTAAAAGTAATTAACTCATATTGCTTATATTATTTTATTCTAAGCAAGATATAAAATAATTTTTTATCTTTCAAATAGTATTAGATAAAATTATTATTTATTAATTAGAGAAAAGCTGCGACTGATTTTGAAATTCCCCATTACAGTAAAAAATAGATTCCTTATCTGAATTTTTATTTTTTTTATTAATTTCAAAAATATTTAATAGTAATAGATTACTTTTTTGTATCAAATCTATGATAATCATAATTTTTGAAAATAAAATTGTATTTTCTTAGTCAATTCTTCATTTGTTATTTCCTTTGAAACGCATTTTGAACTTTTATTCTATGTTAAGTAGAGCCAAACTTATGGATCTTTGAAGAAAGTGAGGTCAGCCGAAAACCTCCAAATTTGGAGTTGGCGCTGCGTGGCCTCCAATGGGTATCGAGTCTTCAAATTTTCAAAAAGTTAATTTTCTGCTAAGATGACTTTATGTACCAAGTTTCATGAAATTCGGTGAGGTTCAGGTGCAATTTTTTATTTACATTGCATGGTTTATCACTGAATGCGTCCCGGACAAAAATTTCAACATGTTTCCCAACTTCCCTGAAGTTTAAATTGTTCGTAAATTTACGGATTTGAGAACCATTAAGGATTCCTGCATTTTCGGTTTCAATAATAATCGGCCAAAGGAAAGGCCAACAGATGTATTTAAAGCAAAGCAATCACCATCTTCATCTGTCCAGCTTTGATGTAGAAAGGTAAGTAAATGATTCTACCCTGGTCATTTAATGACTCGTTAATGATATTCGTTAAATCTACAGTCATGTTTTCCTTTGAAAACAATGCCACTTTTTAGAATGATCTTGTTTCATCCTAATATCTCATAAATAAAAAAAAACATATTAGGAAACATGGAAGATACATGTATCCACTCTAATACTCATGCAAGAAACTCATTAAGTTTGGATCAACACTTTTAAACCACTATTTCCCTACATAGAAAAACTTCCTCAAAACTTTATTGGTACCTTGATATTCTTTATGCTTAATTGAGAGAGCAAATAAGATGGGTTAAATAATGGTTAATATTGTAGACTTCAACACAAGTTCAGTTTCTAACAGAGTTGTCTATGAAAAGCAACTAAAATTCTCTCTTCAATTTTTCGGTGGCTCCATTTAGAGAAGACCCATGGAGGTCATTTCAGTTTGCAAATTCATCTGGATAAATTATTGAAAAAGTCCTTCCTCTCATGTTGGATAAGATGATATTGCAACTGTTTGCAGCAAACATAGATCGGTTTTCAATCCAGTTGCTTAAAAAGGTAAAATGCTCTTTTTGACAACTTAAGTCTAAAGACCTGATAACGGAGTAATTTTTGAGAGAATTTATTCAGAGGTTGAAAAGCATAAGTATTGGAAGTTACGAAAAAGTTTAGAATGTTTGATTCACCTTTAGGACGATCAGGGTTGCGAGTATTGAGCTTCAACATCTTTTAAAGTTTACCAGTTATATCTTGAGAAGAAGAAGAAGAAGAAATCCCTTGGGACTGGTGAATCTAGATATTAAAAACTTTTTTTATAGAAAGTAGAAGACGAGAAAACATTTTCTATTTTATAGATTAGATAGTAGATAAATTTAGAAGTCATTAACGTTATGGGATAAATAAACAAGACATTAATTTATTCAGATTTAAAATTTGAAAAGCAAGAACAGACAACTTCGTTGCTCACAAACGTTGACATCTACATTTAGCTAAAATTAATAATAGAGACAGTAACAGAGTAAAAAAAATTTTGTGTTCGCTGTCGGAGTGCTCAAATACCCTAGTTTGGGTTCAAAACAGGAGGTAGGGTTTAAAGAATAAGAAATCTTGCTTCTAAAATGGAAATTAGAATAAGACCGCGAATGTTCGAGAAATGTATTAAGATAAATAAATAACCTTGCACGAAAAAAATGCATAGTTTCTAGTATTTGAGTGTTTAAACTATAATGGATCTTTTCAAGTCAATTTAAAATTTTCAGGATCTGTACTAATTTTATTATTTTAAATCTAATATGAGAGAAAATAAAGAGTGTATTCCAGTTACAGAAAGGATTATCATAGACGTTTGCGAAGTATCACTAAAGTAATGTAGTTTAGCGAATTTCTAAGGATTTAATTATTTATTTAGAGCAAGTTCCTTTTAACATGAGTTACTTTTAATAAATCTAACTAAAATAAACCTTATGAATTCAATGCTTAAAAGAAGCAAATGTGTTAGACGTTAGTTTTATTTACTTTTCATCGGACTATTAGCGTCGGAAATGTCGAACCGGTAAACTTTGAAATGCCATCTGGTGGAAATATTAATATTAATGAATGCTTTATTTTAAAATTTCACACACAACATGAATTGATCAAGACAAAGAAGTAAAATTTGTAAATGTGGTAAAAATTACTTATGAACAACAGAAAGGGAAAAAAAATTATATTTTCATTTCAATTCGCTATTTTATAAGAGACTCATGTTTCACAATTTGAAAACTAATTTATATTACTTCTACATTATTATTGATGATGTTGACGATGATGATAATAATGATGATCCTTTATGGCAAATGAATTTTTAGCAATTTTAATTTGTAGTTTGTGATTCGCTAACTATATGAATATCAATCAATTGGAAAGACAGAATCCCCGACATATTAAATACCACAGAACAATTTGTTCTAATAAAATAGCAGTATAATATGGGGAAATCACTCTAATTATTGCATCTTGCCAGCTTAAATGAGGCATTTAAAACACTTCCTTAGTTTATACTAACGTATAAACTACAAATATATTATAAACGCTTCCGTTTAGACTTATGACATCTTAATGAAGTAAAGAATGAAAAAAAATGTGATTTCAAGTTAAAATTTATTACATCCAAATGGAGAGAAAGTCATTTTCATTAAATATTATTTTTTATTCTATCGTTATGTCAATATTACTTTTTAAAATTGCAACCTTCGATATGCGACTGCAAGATTAAAATAGTTTTCATGCTGTTTAGTTGATACTGATACTTGTTTGAGACATAGTATCTTGTGATGTTAGCCATTTTAAAATGTTGTAGTTATAAAACGTAATTCCTGTTCCTTCAATGTAAATGCGTAATTGTTCTGCTGATATTTGGTTTTCATACCAAGAAACAAGACAGTTTTCAATTTCAGGATTTTTGTGCCGAATTGCATCGAAAATCTTTCTTTTGAAAAATTTTACATCCAAGTCATTAAGAGCTAGGTATGTACTGGTACTGAAAAAAGCGATGAAAGACTCAAAGAAAAATGAACAATTCTCGGCTTCTAAAATTATTTTTGAGAGAAAATCTTTATCACGGAACAACATATTAAGGAAAGTTCGTTTCTCATTCAAAGAAAAGGGTTTCCAATTAAAAATCTTTTCAAGAAGATTCCATCTTGATTTTAATATACAAGTTTTCATTTCGTTGTAACATGATATACGATAAGGTGTTTCCTTCAAGGTTTGATTTTTACATAGAATTACCTCGCTTTTAAATAAAGAAACGGATTCCTTTGTCACGAAAGACCAGGACAAAAAGTGATTTATACTTAAAAAAGGATTTGCATTAGCGTCATTATTTGGCAAAAATATCATTTGTCTGAGGTATAGGCCATTATTTTTGCTTAGCATTCGAACTTTAAAGTTGTACATGAGATTTTCAGGTACTGCTTCAGACAACCAGTCCATTACATGGCTGAGCTTTTGAAACTGACGAATATGCAGGAAATGTTTATACAGAATTTCTCTTTTGCAATAATACAAATTACGCTTTATTTCAAAAATATCATTTCTCGTAACTTGATTCAGTAAAAAAGTATTAACAAATTCAAAATTTCCTTTTTTTATTGTGTCAGCAATTAAATTGATTCCAGAATTTGAGGTGAGAAAATCTTTCAGACCAACTTTATTAATTAATAATATTAAAGATGTCACCAAGCTCACTTTAGCGTATATGAATGGTTTTGTAAATGTCTTATTGTATATAAAAGCAGGATCATTTAATAAGCATTCTTTAACACTATTGGGAAGGGAGTTAACATACATTATTGTAATTTTAATTTGAGTGTGGAAATCAAAAAATTGATGGTTTGTTAAAATGTCTAGTAGCAATAAAAAGTCAGCAACACTGAAATAAATTGTAAGATAATTAAAAGTCCTAGCAAAAAATGAATGCCAACCAATATATTGAACAATGTTTGTAAGTATTCGGAGATAATTAGTATTAAGATAATTTCCTATTTCGTTATCGTCTATTTGAAAGAGTAAAAACATAGTAGTATTAGTGTGTGATGTTTCGAGGATAGAAAAGTTTAATACATTACTCAATATAATCTTTTGATTATCAATTTTTGAAACAAAAATACTCCACAAATAATGAACTGCAATTTCGTTGTTACATCTTACAGCTTCTTCAAACATGTTAATAATAATCTCTCTATTTTCATGAGTAACAAGTATAAAGTCTGTAATTTCCTGTATCTTATATACATTCTCAAATACAATTTTTAAACAGTCCTTATCATAAAATAACATAAACCACTTCCAGTAATCTAAGCAATATTTTACTGTTTCCTCTTTGGCATGTCCTACAAAATAATCACTACATCCATTTATCACCATTTCATAATGATTGACAATTTCATCTGCGATAAAGTAATAACATGCTAATTCGCAGAAGTGACAAGGATCTAGTCTTTCTCTTCTTAAAATTCCAAGAATAGTTTTCATCAAATTAATAGTCCCCTTTCTTGTTATGGATAAGTTATTCATAAGGAGTGAAACATTATTCCATTCATCTTTTGCTACAGTTTCTTTTTTAAGCAAATCACAAATTTCCATTGCTACATAACATATGGTATCTTCTATATACTTATGAAACCGGTTTAAATCACAAATATTAAAAATAGAATTTTTAAAATTAATCCCCATTATTAATAATTCAGTAAGATCATTTGCAATTTGGAATTTGATAGAAGTTTCACTCTCCCTTATAATTGCAATATTTTTATAGACATATTCGGTAATAGTTCCATTTCTGCAAAGGTACTGAATTACTAATACCAAGGATTGCCTTTTCAAAGTGATAAGTTTTTCCTCGTAGATACAGTAAATTTTCAGACAGTTATAATCAAGGTTTCCGAAACAGTTTCCCAATTTATTCAAATTTATTTAATATACTTCCGTAAGAACATATCTCAGTTAAATCTGAAATTTAGTTTAATATTTTAGAAAAGGAAATAAATATTGCAAAAAAGGAAAAAAAATTAATTTAACTTTTAAAATTTTGTATTTTGCACTAATACGCTAATACATTTTCTACTTTTTATTTCAAAGTTTATTATACTAGTTATTAGAAGATGTTACGATAACAGAAAGAGGCGATAACGCGAACCGATACTATTTTAGGTGCCGATATGATACCTGATACTTTTAAGTTAATATACATAAATACACAGTATAGATAGAACATTTGTGTCTGCTAGGCAATTCAGGATTGCATTCCCTGTCAACCAATACTTAGTCATTTATTTCATTCTGGCTGTGACTAAGTATATTTTAATTTATAAATAAATAGTATCTTTAAGGAATATAAATGCAATGTGTATTAAAAATTTTTTTTGTGTTTATTCAAAATATTCCATTTCCATTTTCCAGTTAAGTATTAAAAAAGTTAGCCACTAGCTTTTTTTGTTTTAACATGATTACAATTAAAAGAAGATCTTTAACTAGCTTACAATATAAATAATAAAAATAATGAAGAAGAGACCTAATTAATAAGCTGAAAAGACAAAATAAAAAAACGCTACTATTTTGAAAAACAGACATAATAATAATAACTCCATTAATAAATAAGAATACATATTCAATAACTCAAATTCAAACATTCTCAAATTGGGATGCAAAAACATTAAGCTTTAGAGTCTTGGCAGAGCTGTTCTTTTTGGTTGTTTCATTCCACTACAACTAAAAATACCTCACTCTTGCGATGATGAAGGGAGGGCTGATAAAATATTTGCTTGCCAAGCCTTATAATATGAAACTTCGCCCATTTTTTATGCACAATGAATGGAATTCTTTTTGTAGGCAGCATCATGTTTTGTAGAGCTATCTCTTCTTTCACATTTGCAATTTGAATTATCTTTGTCTTGATGAATGTCCTTCTTCAGTTTTTTCGAAGAGGTTCTTGGTGTGATTCCTTGAAGGTGAATGAGAATTGTCAATGCAATTTCGGTATGAACTTATCAAGTCTAACATATCCAAATCCTTCATCTCTTCAGTAGGGTTATTTGCTGAAAAGCCGTATCGTCACTATCAGTGCTGTTGCCAGGGGTGCTGATAAGACGGTCTTCCACTCTGTGAATCTTTTTTTTTTGTCACGCGAGTAGCTTCCTGGTTAATCCTATTTTTTCTAAAGCTGGGTCACACGTCGGAGGATGCCATTCTTGTTGGTTTCAGATAGCTTAAGGAATTCTTTATTAGAAGCTATATGTATCGAACTAGATTTATTTTATTGAATCTAAAGTTTTGCCAATAAATTCTCACCCAAAAAGTATAAAAGTATCGGCCAAAGTATAGCAATTTAACCAATACGATACAAAAAATCCCGATCTATTGATTACGATACTGATGCGGTATTCTACTAGCTATAATTTTTTCTTAAAATTGTTTTATGATAATCTTGCAATGACTGAAAATGAGTTCTCAAAATAGTCAAGATTTATTGAGTATGGAGAATAATTTAAGAGAAAGGTCTTGTAAAAGACATGAAAACATGCAATTATTCATAGGACGAATTTTTTGTAGACGTAATATTAATAATGTTATTAAGAATATCAACTTAAATAATTTAGGTTTGATCTAGCAGATACTTTTGCCGCTTGCCAAGGAATATTCCAAAGTGTAAATACCTTATTAATACTTAATAGTCATATTTCATTTTTAATACGAAAATATCAACAGCTTCATAAAATATCGTATAATTTTTTTTTTATAAATTACATCGCTTATAAGCCTACTTCTTATAATGTCTGGAAAGTGATAAAAGAAGCATTCAAGTAACGAACAAAAGAAGTTAATGACTCTTAAACGGGCAAAGTATATCATTTTTTTCCTTCAGGAACGCAATAAGAAATGAGAATAGAACACAGGAAAACATATTAAAAACATTATAACGGGATAATAACGTGTAAGAATAAACACATTTTGAGCCATTGAGAAGGCGTGTATTTAGGAATTTTGGAAAAAAAGTTTTTGTTATCGAAATCGAACTAATACAATTTAAAATCTAAGAAAATATTTTAATACTAGTAAATTAAGGTAACGGTTAACGGATGTAAGGGAAAATTTTAACTCGTTACGTTAATTCACAAATGTAACTCGATAATAGTCCGTTACTTCTTTTCGAATTTGGAAAGCGTTAAAAGTAACGAAAAAAATTAAAGAGTTAATTAACGAATTAACGCTTTAAAACAGTAATACCACTTTATTATATATATATATATATATATATTATATATATATATATATATATATATATATAATATATATATATATATTATATATATAATATATATAAGAGAGAGAGAGAGAGAAGAGAGAGAGGAGAGAGTCAATCGCTCGCCTTAGAACTCAGCGTGAGTCGAGAGGATTGCTCGACTCAATACCTCGAAATCGAGCGAATTTATCGACTCAAAAACCTCGCAAAGTTACTGATCACACTCGACAAATATGCCAATATATATATATATATTATATATATATATATATATATATATATATATATATATATATATATATATATATATTTAATATATATATATAATATATATACTATATGGCATATTGTGGTGGTGATCAGTAACTTTGCGGGTTTTTTGAAGAACGAGTAATTGGCGCGCTTTGGAGTATATATAGTATATTATATATATAGTATATATAATCATATATATATATATAATATAGTATAATAAATTATTATATATATATATAATATATATATATATATATATATATATATATATTATATTATATATATATATTATATAATATATATATATAGAGAGAGAGAGAGAGAGAGAGGAAGAGAGACCAGAGTAGTAAAAAGTTACTTGAAGTCAACACCCCTTTAAAGGTTTATTTAATATTTATTTCTTAAATGTAAATATATATATATATATTATATATACATGTGTATGTTGAAGAAAGACGAGAGATTTATGTATTTATTTTGTTAGATAACGTCTAAAATATATATTATATTATATAATATTATATATATAGTATATATATATTATATATATATATATATATAGGGCTATACCTGTTATTTTGTGGCTTTGTCAGCAACGACCCCTTTAAGAGGTTGGTACTTTGAAATTCATTTTTGAAAATGATGTTTTTATTCAGCATAAGTAGAGATAGCCTTAAAAGTAAAAGGTAAATAAAGTCCTTCTGTTGAGATACTCTCTCTTTCGTAGTCGAATCTGTAGTCACAGACTGTTCCAGCGCGTTTACCACCCTTGCCTCTGACTCTTCGTTTTAAGCGAAAATTTGTGATCGAAAATCAGAGTCGCAGCCCTTTCTTGAAATTTACCTCTCTTGCCAAAAGCTTTTTTAAGTTTGGGAGAGTTCTGGAGAGAGTCTATTTGAAGTTTGAAATTTATTTGTTCTTGTATGCTTGTAGCGTAATTAATCAGATGATGATTATTTCTGATTTAAGGGGAAAAAATATTAATTGAAATTTACAAATAGGAAAGGAAATTTTTTTTAAGAAATTGCAAAGAAACAGAAAATTCTGGTTAAGATCTGGATATGGAGATATTAAAAAAGAACCTTGGAGTGTTATTTTAATGTTCTGGAAAGTTATTAAAAATTATCTATGCCACAGATTCAAGGTTCTATCCCGGTTGAAGACCTAAGATCTTGTAAGTCAAACATTATTGAAAGCAAAAAGGAGAGATGTGAGAAATATTAGATATAGTTTATTCCATTAGTTTATTTCAAAAGAAGAGTTTTCTTTGAAGAAATAAATGTGCAGCTTCAAGTTAACGTATCTATAAAACAAAATCTGAATTTTTCAGGAAAGAACCTAACATGTAATAACTTTAAAAGATGTATGAGCGGTCTAGAGCATAAAACTGGGAGCAAATATGATTAAGATTTGTTACGTTTTTGACAGAACTAATAACAAGGGATGAAACTTAATAAAGTGTTATATCACTCGATGTTTAACTAAAAAAATATTCAAATTTTGGTTCTAAAATTATATTTTCTTTTCTTAATCAAAGAGTTAAAGTTCTTAGATCACATTAATATCACATTATCAGAAAAACACAACAACCCGCACTCGTTACAGATCCGAAACTACCTCTCTCTGTAAAATGTGTTGAAAAAACTACTTTAGTACTTAAATTTAGGATAATCCTTTTCTGTACCCGGGGCGATTTAGGCTAATTCCAGTTCAAAATATATTTCAAACTGACCTTTTCTGCTAAAATGTGGTGCTGTGGTATATAACTGCAGTATAGGCCAAATTTAGGCTCTCAATTTAGGTATAAGTTCTTTTTGTAGACGGGGCTAAGTTTAATGCCTAATACCAGAGCGCTCAAAAGTAATTCGTCATTAAGACAGAGACATTGTTTAATGATTTATTTTTATAAATATATTCAAACTAGACATGCTGGTCGGTAAGATCCTTGATGCAACCTAATGGCAAATGTATGACTCAAGTCTTGCATTTCGGTGGTAATCCTTATCTCTATTATGACCCCTATTTGATTGGCTCGAGAATTATTTTATCTCTTTTGAAAATAACTTTGTTTCTTTAACTTTATTGAGATGGTGTGTGTTTTATATCTTTTAAGACCCAAACTCATTTACAAATCAAAGTTAATTAAAGTTGTGAAGCGGGCAAAGTATATGCTGACTTCTGTGATTAGGTAAAGGTTTTATTGTTTACTATATGTAATATATTTATAATAAATACTTACATATGAGGAATAATTATTAATTTCACTTATATATAGATAATAATTAAATCACTAGTTCATAAGCTAACCAGCAGGGCTCAGCATCAGCCCCACCCGCAAAGGCAGCCAAACCCCACCGCGTCCGTCCGCGCGTCCCCCCGCCGCGTCCCCGCCGACGCTGCCCCCCAGGCGCTAATATTATTTCCGCGTTCCGCCCCGTCCGCGTGCGCCCGACAGGTGCGAATATTCCTCGCGCCGTACAATTATTTATTTAGACACACCGCATACACACACACGCACACATAACACACAACACACACACACACCCACACATCACACAACACGACTTCTTCACACCACACAACACACACACACACCAACCCACACACACACACACTACACATAAACTAAATTTAATTAAAATTTTTATTTTTATTTATTATTTATACTTACGAGTTAATTCACATTCCATGCCAATTGTATTATTTAGTTTAGAAACACATACACAAACACGCACAGACATAACCTTTGCCTATGACTCCGAACACTTCATACATCTTCCTAGCTATATAATTTATTAAAACATTTTATTTTTATTTATTATTATACTTAGTGTTATTAACTTCATGCTATTTTGATTATTATTTAGAACACACACATGCACACACCTACACCCACACATACACACACACACTATACGCCACCCACCCACTCGATATTTGATCACTCAACTTTGATGCTCAGCTTTTGATGCCTCAACTTTATGTCTCAGTTTATGGCCCCAATCTTGATGCACTCACTTTGATTGCCTCAACTGTGATCACCTCAGCTTTTTATGCCTCAGCTTGATGCTTCAACTTTAATAACTTAGCATTGGTACCTCAACTTTAAAGTGGTTTCATCTTTGATGACTTCATCTTTGATGACGTTCATCTTGATACCACCTATATGATGAATTTTTCAGCTTATAACAGTTACACTTACCATAGGACACTATACATTTATCACTCTATACCACACGATAGACCATCTAAATCTTAATCCAATGTTCCAATCCAATCCTTCTAACCACAATACCCATCCAAATTTACACTCACCACACTCATAAAAAAATAGAATACAACTATATTTTAATCGCGGACGGGGAATATTGCGCCTGCGAGCGCCCGCGGCGGCGGGAACGCGGAAAGATTGCGCTGGGTTGCGCACCAGCGGGCGGGACGGCGGCGGGACGCGTGCGACGGGACGACGGGTGGGATTTGGCTGCCTTTTGCGGTGGGGCTATGCGAGGCCCTGGTATTCAGCTTATGAACTTGATCAATAAGTACAATCATTGCCAGATGATATTGATAACTATTCCCTAAGTGTAAATTATTTCTATAAAATATGATATAAACTTAGTAAAATAGAACACTTTTATTACAAATCAGATAACTTGCACCGCTTAACAGCTAAAAATGGACTTATGATTTTAAAATGAGTTTGGGTCTAAAAATATTTTAAAAAAATCTACTCAAATACAAGTTTTCAAACTTCACTCACTCAAAGACATAAATTTTAATTCTCTACTTTTAAATATTAGGTTATATAGGGCTACACTTTTCACCGACCAATCACAAGTAAGAAAACATTTCCTTCTTACCCTGCTTAAAGGATCTACCGATCCAGCATGTTTCAATTTGAAAATATATTTATTAAAAATAAATCATAAAACAATGATTCTTGTCTATACGGATTTACCTTTTTACCTCTGTATTAGGATTAAAATTTCCCGTTTCTACAAAAAAAGGGCTTATCTAATTTAGCCTATAATTTTAGGTCCCTTACGTAGTTTATTGCACCAACAATTTTACAAGAAAAAAGGTCGTTTGAAAATAATATTTTGACCTTGACCTTTGGTATCAATTAATGGTCACAAAAAAGGATTTATCCTAAATTGTAGACCCTAAAGTATGTATTTCAACACTTTTACAGAGAGAGGTCAGTTTCGATATCTGTAAGGAGTGCGGGGTTGTTGTGTTTCTCGTGTTGTTAATTAATAGATAAAATAATTAATTAAAGCAACGCAATTATTTAAAAAAGCTTTAGATATTTATATTACACATCGACCTGAATAAGCCAGAACCAATTCCATAACTGTTATTCAAATAAACCATTAGACACAATTGAATAAAAAATGTGGTTATGTTAGCAGTGAAGATCTTTTTTGGTATTTTATACTTATTACATGGTTAATGATGATGGTAAAGCAGTAAGTCAAAGAACAAAACGTGGCCATAGCTTGATGTAGAGGGTGCTAGGGGTTATTTACTATTTACTATTTATTTGCTTTAAAGGTACAACTCACCCTTTAATAACAATTTCATAAAATACTTTTTAGTAAAATTATTTTAAAACTTGTTATATTTATTATGAAAATATCGATTATAAACAAAATAAGTCGATAAACAAAATTAAAAAAATTTCAAGTTTTGTTGTATTGATAGATTTAATATACGAGAAAGTAATATTAACTATGAAATAATTATTATTATATCTTCATGAGTAGATACGAACGGCAGTGTTTTAATTAAATACATATAATGTTTTTAATTAATTATATGCTCTATATGTGTAAGTGAGTGTGCAGGGTGTGTTTGTGTGGGTGTTGTTGGTGTGTTGTGTGGGTGTTGTGTAAGATCTGTGTCCAAGTGTAAGTAAATCTGTGTGCTAGTGTAAGTATGTGTGTGAGTGTAATAAATCTGTGTGAGTGTAAGTAAATCTGTGTGATGTAAGTAATCTGTGTGTGAGTGTAAGTGTTAAATGTCAGTGTCTATGGACAAATGTAAGTGTCATAGTGGGATTGGTATAAGTTTATATAGTGAATGATAGTGTAGGACGCATGTGATATAAGGTAAATGCTTAAGTGTCTATGGTTATGTAAGTGTTCATATGAATGTGTGTATAAGTCTCATAGTGAATGTGTGTATGAAAGTGAGTGATGTGTGTAATGTGTGTGTGTGTGTTGTGTTCTAAATAATAATAAACAATTCAGCATGAAGTAAATAACCTAGTATGAAAATATAATAAAAAAATAATAAAAATAATAATAAAAATAAATAAAGAATAAATAGATAAATATAAGAATAAAAAGTATTAAAACAATAATAAAAATAAGTTAATAAATATATAGTTAAAAAGCAGTTAAAGCAAGAAAGTATAAACAGTAAAGCAGGTAAGTTAAGCAGTAATAGCAGAAATTAAAGCAGTAATAAGCAGAAAAGTTAAAGCTCAGATAAAACAATGAGTTTTGTAAACAGTTAAGCAGTAAAACAAAAAAGCATACTTATCCCCCCCCCTTGGTGTTAGTCACACCTCTATTGATTAACTGATTTATACTGCTTTTAGGTATGTAAGTACATGTTTTTAGGTTATTAAAATATAGTTAAACATATGAGTAAAGCAAGTAAACAACATGAGTTAAAGCAGTTAAACAAATGAGTAATAGCAGTAAGAGCAGTAAAACAAAAGCATACTTAGATCGCCCCTAGCGGTTAGGTTTAAACACCTCTATTGATTATCTATTTATGACTTTAAACGCGATAGCAGTGGTAATAAATATGTGAGTTAAACGTAATAACATATAATTAAAACTAGTTAAACTTGAGTCTAAAGCCAGGAAAACGATGAGTTAAAAAGCAGTGAAGCATAATAAAACAAGAATGCTCATTACTATACTCCTATTTCTCTTTCGTGTGGTTAGTATACACCGTTTAGGTTTGAGATTTACTATATTGATCTTGCATTTAAGAGTATATTGTAATGTTTATGTTTTTAATAAAATTTCGTACAGTGTAGTAAATACAGTTAACTATTATCAAGCACTCTGTTTATTTTCCTGCACCTCCATCGAATTTATATAAAATTTATAAATTAAAAAAGTATTTAGAAACAGCATATTAATTTTAGGATTCTCTTGCTGCATGTATACATAATAATTAAAATTCTCTTTTTGAGTTACCACTGCTTTCTAGAGTTCGACGAAAAATGTGATTATAAATAAAAAGATGACTTAAGCATGAAATAAAACAAAGAAGATGACTTAGTAGTATTAATATTAAACACTTTATCTTTCCTTCGCGCTGCGACGTCGCACTCTGGTCGGTTGTGGGAATTACCACAGGGAAATGAAATTAAGTTGTGTTAGATGCCTCAGACTTACATTATACGGGACAACCCCGAGATACACTTGGTTCTTTGAATGTAGAAGGTAAGCAACATGCGTCTTTGTTCCGCGGGCCGTGGTTTGATCTTACTCCCGGAAAATCATTTCCGCATCAAATGATGATCGTACATCTCAAAGACGAACCTTCAAAGTTAGGGCATCAATGCTGAACGATATTGATGGAGCATCAAATTGGGGCTATCAATGCGATACGATTATGCTGGGGCATTCAATAGTTGAGGCATCAAGTTGAGGCTTCAATAATAGTTACGAGTGGTGTGGTGTTGTCAGCGACCCGAGGGAGGTGTAGTGATTGCGTAGTGGGTTTGTGGTGTATGTTGTATATGGTTTAAATTGTAATGTGTCTATGGAGAGTGTAAGCGGCTTAATAAGGTCATAGTGTGAAAGTGTTAGAAAACAGACAAAACTATAGTAGGAGACACCTAGCAAGTTGTAAATTACACCAATCGATCCTCATACGTTATAACTAGAGGTAGCCCATATTAGGGCTATTCGGGGCCCAGGGGAGGCTAGAAAAGGCTTGAAAAAAGTGGGCACTCAGTTGGCACGCATGTTGGCATCTCTGCGGAGTCGTATTGCACTTCTACTTGGACATCTTGGGCACTCACTTCATCTTCATTGGCACGCACCTGGCATCACCTGGCATCTCTAACTCATAGAACACTGAATAGAAATCACTAGATACTTCTCGTGGTTAGAAACCATCAAACATCAAGTTGCTGTGGGTCAAAAATTACCCATGGATATATAGGCAAGGTCAAGGCGAAATAATCTGGTCATAACAAGGTTTAAGAATCCAAAAAGGGGCTATAGTCCTAAAGGAAAGGACAAAAAATTTACCTGGGTGCAATTGACCAATGGACGACCAAAGGGTTTGCCAGATTGTTTGTAATTGATATTAAGTGTAAGTGTTCTATGGGTAATGTTATAGTGTCATAGGAATGGTGATATATAGTGTCATAGTGAATGTCTGTATAAGTGTAAGTTGTGTGTGTGTGTGTGTTGTGTGTGGTGTGTGTGTGATGTGTGTGTGTGTAGTGGTGTGCGCACGCGAACGTGTGTAGTGTTCAAGTTAGGATAGGTCCATACATGCGTTCAAGTTAGGAGTTAGGAACGAAAAATGTGACGGGTGGGCCACGAGGTGGGTAAAAATTTAGCGTGGGCCAAAATTGACTTATATTTTAAAATCAGGCCGAAATATCATGGTCAAACAAGGTTAAGACATCAAAAAAGGGCTAAGCCATCAAAGACATGGCAGACCAAGGTAGCAAATACACGTGGCGCCACAATTGACCCACTGGAAACAAGGGAGCGACAAAAATTACCGTGGCCAAAATTTGACCCATGGAATACCAAAAGTGTAGCCAAAAATTACCGTGGGCAAATACCCATGGTATCTGGCAAGTTCAAGGCCGAAATATCATGGTCAAACAAGTTAGACATCAAAAGGCGGCTAAGCCCTAAAGGAAGATAAAATTACCGTGGGCAAAATATGAATGACCCATGGTCGAAAAAATTAGGCGCAAAATAGGGTGGCAATTACGTAAACGTTGCTGACGCAACCCGTTTGGCGCAATCCTTTTCGAAGGGTTGCAAAAATTAGGTTTACAAATTAGGGTTCTCAAAAAAAATTAGGGTCTCAAAAATTAGGGTCTCAAAAAATTAGGGTTTCAAAAAATTTAGGATCTCAAAAAATAGGGTTCTCGAAAAAATTAGGGTTTCTCAAAAAATTTAGGGTTCTCTAAAAATTAGTGTGCAAAAAGAAACCAATGGAAGACCAAAGGGTTGGTCGAAAAAAGGCAAGCCCAAAAAGTCAAGTCAGGAAAAAATTTGGGCCAAAAAATGCGGTCTTCCCAAATTTTAGGGTGGGTTAAAAAGAGGTCAAGAAAGGTCAATGTAAGATGGGGGTAAAAGGCTTAGTCCAATATAGCATCCTACTACTACCAGGTCTTTGGACATGTCCGATCGGAAGGGGTGTTCAATTATTAATATTAATTCATATACCATACCATCAACATTACCACCAATTAATAGTTATATTATTCTAGGCATTTCTAAATAATATCTTCATCTAAGCATATTCAGATGGATGCCGCTCTGAACAATGAAGGAGCATTCTTCATTAAGTTGCCTAGGTCTCGTATCTGGTATTTCCTCAGATACGAATCTCTTCGCCAAAAAATAATGCATGTTGGATAGTTGATTCCCTCATAATATTTACTAATGATCAACAAATTCTTTGCTAACGATTTTTCTTGTTATATTTCTCGTTGAGTGGGATTTCTCCCGTTTTAATCCGAGGTTGGACCGGCAGTTTTATTCTGTCTTCTGTTTACTTAAGGTAGGATGGTCAACTCATTACTTCTGCAGTTTCAGGTAATTTACCACAAGGTTCGTCCAATTATTCTTATCACATATGTGGAGCAGACCGCTTGTTTATGCCATGAACAAATACAGAATCTGAGAGATGTCACACGTTTATTCTTTGACAGGAAATAATTTAATTGCCTTTATGTCTTTATTCATATTTTATTGATTCTCAATGACATATTGCATTATTTCTTCACCTAACAGAAAGCAGAAGTTGTTGCAACTTCCATTTGGTGAAAAAGTATTCATCGTATGTTTGCTTGAAAATTCTTTCAAACAAACATTACATTTTAAATATGATTAAAACAGTTGCTGTCACTAATTTCGAGAATGCAATGTAATACTATAATGCAACAAATGTGAATGAAATAAAAGTTGAAATCATAAATAAACTTATACCAAATTTGCTTTTTGATTACAGATTTCAAAAAATCTTAGTTTTTGAGATGATCAGTTCCTGATTCATTCACAAGTCTCTAAGCTTCATCAAATAACTCTCTAGATCTCCAACAATCATCGTAAACTTTCCACACCATGTTTCGCTCATTGGTGTGAGTTTTGTCCATATTGTGTCTGGAAAAATCTTTCCAATTTTTGATACTATTTTAAATATTGCCGCCTGGCAAATCAAAATATACATGCATTCGCTGTGCTAAAAGTTTTTAATATGTTGTACTTATACTGTATGTGAACAGAATGAACATATAACGCCGCTGAGATATTTTCGACAGCCTATAAACACATCTAAAACTTCTTACTGCTTTTTCACATCATTCTGTTGTCCATCAGAAAGTTTCACTATTTTTTTCAGCGTTCTAGTAGAGTTAATCGGTAGAGATGCTTCTTTAATGCCATCAACAGACCACTTGTAACCTGAGAAATCTTCACGAGCCATAAAAGTGATATTCTCTTATTTTATTTAATATTACTTTTATTTGCTTTGATTATTTTATTATTATTATTATTATTTTATTATTATTAATTATTATTATTATATTATTATATATAAGATTATTATTATTATTATTATTATTATTACATTATTATTTATTATTTTTATTATTATATATTATTATTATATATAATTATTATTTTATTATTTAATTAATTATTATTATTGTTGAGTTATTATTATTCATTATTATTATTTTAATTATTATTATTATTATTGATTATTATATTTATATTTATTTTTTTTATTATTATATTATATTATTATTTATATTATTTTTATGTATATATTATTATTATAATAGTTATTATTATTATTATTATTATTATTATTATTAAATTTCTATATTATATATTATTGATTATATTATTATTATTATTATTATTATTATTATAATTAATAAAGAGATTCAGAGCCATCAAAAATTTAACGCTTAAATTTTTTTTTTTTTTTTGGGGGATGTTCGAACCCCCTCAACTCCTCCTGTCTACGGGCTTTAGTGACCTCTTATTTATAGACAATGGAATTATTTAAAAGAACTTTGTGAAACCATCATAAAATATTGGATTCACGAAAAATGACGGGAGAAATTAATAAATAATTATAATAATTTGCTTTATTATTAAAACTCAAATAATTATAAATTGCTAAATAACACTTAGTAATTATATTTTAAATATGTGTTTAATTAATAAGGTGTTAAAATTAACGCATTAAAATTAATGTGCTAATTAATATTTATTTACATTGGGTGACCATTCAAAATTCGCTGCGGCGAAAACTTAAAATTTAAAAATTATAGGTCCGCATGAAAATATCGCTGCAGCGAATTTAAAGATTGCTCAAATCCGGATTTGTGGGAAACTTGTCATGAAGAATCTCAGAAACCTTACAGGATATTCGATGAAAGACCCAGAGGCTGCACATACCCACCTGATATGAAACCTATTTCCAAATTCCCCCCCAGCATAAATAGTTATAATATATATTGCCGGAAATATAACGGTAGTTATAAATTGTATTAAGTCAAAGAGAGAGAAGAGAAGAGAGAGAAGAGAAGAGAGAGAGAGAGAGAGGGAGAGAGACGAGAGAGAGAAGAAAGAGAGAGAGAGAGAGAAGAGAGAGATATATTTCTCTTTAAAAGTACTTTCTCGAGTACTAAGATGATGAGGAAAATGAGGAGACGGTATATTCTCATTAAAATTTCAAATTATGAAAATAAATTTATAATTATTGTATTATGTTATTATTATTATTATTATTATTAATTATTATTATTATTATTATTATTATTATTATATAATTTTATTATTATTAATTAATAAATAATAATATAAAAATAATAATAATAATAAATAATAATAAATAATATAATATAATAAATTAATAATAACAATAATAATAGCACTATTATTTTCAATAACAGCAGCATTAAAGAATTTTCTCTATCTATAGTAAAGATCGGACCTACTTAGCCCAATGACTTTTGACGTCAATCAAAGATGTCGAAATCGATGACAAGTTTATTTGCTTTCGATAACATCACCTTCACCGAAATAATAAAGCACAAAAACAAAAATATTGAGTTGTGAAAAGGGTTTGAACGAGTACTTTTGACGCTTTTATGGGTTCTCACCCTTCCTTATGATTTCTTCCCATTTTTGTACCGGATTAGAATTCGATATATCTTTATAGCTACATGTTTATAAAGTTTATTTTTTTTTCTACTTATCTGATCAACAAGCTTGTTATTATAGATTTAAATAATAATATATTAAATATTATATTAAGTTTAATAGTGATAATATATGTATGTTGATGTCAATTAAAGTTCCTTACCTTAGAAACAATATATATTTTATATATTAATAATAACATATATAATATATATTATATTATTATTATATATATATATATATATATTAATAATATTATTATATTATATGATGTACTAGAGGGTATATATTATAATATATATTTAATTATATATATATTATTAATATATATATATATTAATATGATATATATATATATAGGTAATAATATATGATATTTATATATATATATTATATATATATTATATATTAACATTAGATTAATTATATTATTATAATTATATATTATATATATATATTATATATATTATACATATATATATATATAAATATTATTAATTATTATATATTAATGTTATATATATATATATATATAATTATATATATATATATATATATATTATATATATTATATTATAATATATATTAATATATATATATATTTTATTATTAATTTAAGTTGAAATATTATATAATATATTATTTATATATATAATTATATAATATTATATTATTAATATATATTATATTAATATATATATGTATATTATTATTATTTCAATATATAATATATTATGATATATAATATATTATTAATATAATAATATATATATATATATTACTATATAATATATTAATATATCTATATATATTATATATATATATATTATACTTATATATTATTATAGAACTTCTCCTCTTTAAAGGGTTTTTAGGGTTAACATATATTATCGATATTACGAACAATGGATCGATTTTTTTATCCGATTAATATATTTTTCCATATTATTCAAATTATTTTATATATATATATGTATATATTATATATATTATAATTATAGATATATATATATATTATAGATATAAATATATATATATATTTATGAGAGCAGATGAGAGAGAGAGAGAGGGATAGTGAGGATGTTAAAAAAAGCGGCGAAAAGGTTTCCAAAATAACAGCTTGTTCTTTTTATTTTTCTTAGAAGAAATCCCTGAATAAGACTAAATTACGAAAAATGAGTAATTAGGACACAAAATTTGGGTTCTATACCATTTATGTGTTGATTCGGAAAATGGGCAAATTCTTAGATAAGCAGGCATTAAAGAGGTACGTTTGAACGTAAAAGAGACGTACTAAAAGTGTATGAGCTATTAGGATGAATATGATAAGATATAGTTCCAATATATTATATATAATATAGTATAAGCAAATGTATTTAAAAATTTCCTTTTTATAAAGAGATATATAAAAATAGAAAGGCTTTACTGGTCACTGAATCGGAATCATTCGAATATTTTGTAATAGTGACAATGTGTGTATTTAATTAATTTTCTTAGTGAGACAGATGCAATTGAGCATTTACAAGTGTGTTAGCAATCGTTATCAGGATAACTAATATTTATATGATGAGTATTATTATTATTTATTTGTATTATATGCTTAACATATAATCATGTTATTCTATTTTTTATTATTATTCTATTTAATTATTAATTATTTATATTATTATAATTTCTATGTTAATTATATTATTTATTATTGTATTATATAGATATTTAAATTTAATAATATATGTATGATATAGTGGTTAGTCATTATTGTGTATTTGTAGTTTATAATGGTAGTAGGTAGATTATAGTCGTAGTAATTATATATGGTATTAAAACTAAATGAAAGTTACTACGCTATATGAATCTCGAAAACTTATAAAAGTAGATATACAAGAATACACTGAGTAATAATGATATAGTATACATGAAATCAGTATCTGATTTTTATATGGAAATGAAAAAATAATAAATATTACTTTTGATTGTTATTTTAATTATTTTTATGTATTTTTATGTAACTGCCAAAGTACTGATATAATAGTGATTACGATGGAATAAAAAGAAGGAATTTAAGATCGCAACCGACAGTATATGTTTGATATTAAAATAAGATATCTTTATTTTTTTGTTAACATAAAAGTACACTACCGGTATAAACGCAAGATTGTGCAAAAGGTCGGTCAGGGTTTTCACTCACTCTTATATATTATATAGGGGTACGTACTAGGGGTAGAGATATTCCTCACCCTCCCGGGGTAGATGGGTTCTTCCGATACGTTCTTTGTGTATTGGGTGGTCGCGGATGTTCCGTGCGGATATTCTCTACGAGTTAGGCTATAGGTAATATACGGTTTCTCTACCTTCATGTCCATCCGTCGGCTCGTAGCCCCTAAATAATGTATTTATAACGTGTTTCATATTGTTTTCTAGTTTTCTATTTCTTCGTAGTTTTGAGATGATTTATAAAAAAAATATATTAGAATTTTTTTTTTCCATTTTTCTCCATACAATATATTTCTATACGCTGATGTACCATATATATGTTATCGTCAGTTTTTTATTATTACCTTCTATAGTTTTGATATATAGAATCATGCGTGCTATAGGTGTAACTCCCTTAGTTCTGCCAATTTAATTTAATTATTGATTATATTATTGATTAATTATATTATTTTATCTATTAATTATTATTATATATATTATTTATTATTATGATTAATTAATTATTATATTTGTTAATTATTTATTATTATTTTATATATTATTATATTATTATTATTATTATATTATATTTTATTTAATTATATTATATTTTTTATTATAAGATATTATTATGCTGATATTGTACATAGAAGTTATATTGTAATAAAATTCATATATTTGAAGAGAATTTTGCTTTTACTTAAAATCAGTGAAGCAATATAAATATTATAAGAATCAATGTAGAAGCGAGAAAAGCAAAATCTAATAGACTACGACTATTCTTAGGCTTAACTCGAAACAAAGTTGTAATGCAGAGAGACGAGAGAGGATGCAGGAAGATCTAAAAAAAAGTACCGAAAGATTATGCAATCGTAGTGTATATAGGGGGATGTGGCTAGTTATGACGCATGCCGCTAAGCAGAAACGATGTAGGTCGTTCGTGATTATATATCATGAGATATTTCGACTTCACTGGCTTATTATATCTTTATAGTTTCTCTTTATTGAAGTCGGAGTTAGTGGAGGAAAATTGGATTATATATTTGATAAATTAAAGGAGGATCAAGGCCTTTCGACTTTAATCGTCCTCATTCTCAGATCCAATTAAAAATATATGAAAAGAAGTATTTAAATTAAGTTTTATATAATTAGATATATAAAAAACTAGAATACTTATATAATTAAAATAATAGTCATAATTTTTATTATATCACAATACACTCTCCTCATTTTTTATATATTACTACTTCAGTATAATGCCATATTAGTGCTATTATAATCTAATGAATATGGTATACGGTATATGGGTCTATTCATTAAAATAATAGTGGTATGCTATATTACTTATATAGGACTTTACTAAGATGTTGACCATTTTATACGGATGGATTTCGATAAAGAAAAACAACGAATTTTTCGGGCGGTGTTTTCAGCTTATCTATCAGTCGCATTTCTTTATTTATACTCGTGCCGTTTCTTGCAATTTTTGAAATTTTTAGACTAGATTTTATATTTCCTTTTTTTTACAATAATATATTATTATTATTTTATATATTATTACATCTTATTTAATATCTCTTTAATTTTTTATATTTTATTTTTTTTATTTTATTAATTATTACTTTTATCTTATAATTATATATATTCTATTTTTAATTTATTTTTTATTATTACATAATTTTATTCTAATTTTCTTTCATTTTTTATTATATTTATAGTTTTCACCTGATAATGGAAATTTATAATGATCTTGTATAGGGATTTATTATATATTTATATATAATATATCTGTTATATTCTCCATCTCAGTTGGATTTCCAGTCTCGATGAGCTTTCTGCGACTCGAGTATTTTAGAAATGCTCACGTCTATGGGCGGGCGACGGGAGATGACACCAATAGAGGGGTGGGCCGGATATTGAGGCACCGCAACCCGCACACCGATCATAGAAGATGAACGATCTGAAAAATATATAAAAAATATGACACAGATATCCTGTTCACAGTCACCTGTACAAATTCTATATTATAACAAGCTTTCACACTTTAATTTTTTTCTGAACTTATTAGCTGATGAAATACACCAGCGTCACTATATGTCGGAACTCATACAGGCTAACTCTATATCTTTTATACTTAGCACACTAGTAGGTGGGAAGGCACAAAAAAATTAAAGTGTGGTTCAATTTCGCTATTCTCGAATTATTCTCGGTGACATCTAAGGATTTAATTATCACATGTGACACACGCCATTACGACTTTCTCATTAATGAACTAGATTATTCACTGCGATATTTAAATCATTGAATTATCTGTACCGTATCACATGTTTTATTGTTATAGGATATATTTATTGGTCACATTATAATAATAATTAATTATATTTATGCACTTTTAATATATGATATAAATATGTAGTTTATTATTAATCTGAAGTGCTAAAACATATATTTTATAATAATTCTACATATTTCTAAAAGAAATGCTAAATCAATTTCTTAACTATTAATTAAATTAATAAATATTAATAAAATATAATATTAAATTTAATATAATAAATAAATTTAATACATTTAAATAATTATTAAATATATTTAAATTTTAATAAATAATTAATATATTAATATAAATATGTAAATAATAATTATAATCATACTCAATATTTTTTTATTAATGTTTCAAATATAATATTGGTTGGTTGTTTTTAGTGAACATTTATGATCGTGGTGTGGGAGTATTACAAGTTTAATATTATTAAAAAAACTGGAAGAGAGAGAAGGATAGATAGAGAGTGATAGTGAGAGATAGAGAGAGAGATAGTGATAGAGAGATGAGATTGAGAGATAATTTAGATTAGAGTTTAGAGAGGAGAGGTAATTAGTTATTTTTCATATTTGTGTGTTAGAGAGGTTATATACCTTTATCTTTTTTAAATACTTATATATGATAACTTATTTAAAGTATTTTATTAATATTTATTGGGTATATATATGATGAGTAAAACTTAGTTGGTTAGCAAAATTCTACAACTTTCTTATTAATTATATATATAATATAATATATAAAGTCATTTATTAATTATAATATTAGGTCACTTATCTAGTTATACGACCTTCAGTGTCAGTTTTAATTTATTTTTTTATTTTTATTTTTTTCATTTAGTATTGACTCTCTGACTCTGCTAACCATCAATGATGTAAATGGCATTAATAGTATTTTGTATATTAAAAATATATATTATTATAGTATATAACGGCATTTTCGAAAATTTTCGAAGTATTTTAATATACTTTTTAAAAATACTCCATATTTAATTGTATAATTTTTTTTTTCAATTGCTAAATTTAATCTTAGTAAATAATCAATAATTATTTACAATATACTCATAATGAAAAAATCCAATTTTAATATTATTTGTGAATAAATAAGCCGTAAAAGATTTTACATTTTATTTTATAATACATCTGTAGTAAGAATAGATTTAATTAATGAGGGATTATGCGGTCTTACTTAAATATATAATTATTATTTTATACTATATGAAATTATCTCTCGAAAAGTTTTATACAACACTTATAGAGATAATAATAATCACATAATAATTATACTATTTATAGATTCGCTGATAACAGAGTATTTATAAAAAATTGTATACAATATAAATAAATAATATATAACATAACTTGCAAAATAATATAAATAATAAATAAATTGTAGGTGAGGTACTTACGAGCTCGACCGGCGTACAGTACTAACTAATGAGTATACGGTTTTGCTCAAGTCATTCACGCTGATAGATATGATGCGTAGTATGATACGTGTACTGAATCCTCACTAGCGACATAGCTTTACCAAAATTAACCATATAAAGCGTGGGTTACGAACTATCCTACCGTAGGAGGTATATGGAAATTAGTTACCTTAACCCTGTCAGTTCACTATGATATATATACCACAGAATATACCGTATAGAGACCCGACTCCTTAGCCATCTTTGCTTCGTTAACTACTTAAGTAGTTTTTCGTTTAAGTAATAAATTAATATAATATAATAAAAATAAAAAAATTAAACACGAAGTATAAAACGTTATTAATTATATACCTATATATTATATTTTATAGAATATATTTCCCGTTACCACTGAAATTGATTTTTAGAATTATTACTAGAAATATTTAAAAAAAAAAATAAAAAATTTCAAAACTGACGGATATAAGTTCGTAAAACAGTAGATAAAGTCACCTACTTATTATTATATTATATAATCATTCTCTCTGCTGTG
>JABUQX010054589.1:0-23341 GCA_015478945.1 Trachelipus rathkii
ATTATAGAATTAAAGAATTAAAGACCCAAATTGTGGTCTTATAATTCAATTCTGGACTATGACTAAATTATGTCATAAAATTCTTTTAGACCTAAATTGTGGTCTTATATGAACTTTCCAGAACTAACGAATTAAAGAAGTAAATCAGTCATGAATCATAATCAATTTTACATTGTAGGTGACTAAAAAACCTCTAAAGACACAAATTGTGGTCTTTTAAGAATTTTTAAGAATTTTCAAGAATTTATTAAATTTATTAAATCCAAAGAACCCACATGAGCTCCAGATAACTTATGCATAGTATCCCATAAAAATTACCAACATGTTTATGACTATAATTATGTCACAAAGTCAGTTTATAATTATAATTAATTTAAAGACCCAAACTATGGTCTAGAATTACCCAACATATCCATGACTACAATTATGTCACAAAATCGGTTAGGAATTACAATCATTAATTGAAGACCCAAATTGTGGTCTTTTACGAATTTTCAATTTATATGGGCTCCAGACAAATTAACCATAGTAACCCACAAGAATTCTTCAAACCCAATATTTCAAATTTTATATAGAAAAATTTCACAAAAGAAAGGTGTTTTGATTGGCATTATCTGATTTAGGTGAGGCCATAGCCTCTAGTTAAATTTTAGAATATAATTGTGACAGAAGGCTATATTATATTACCTATACAAGGGTCTCATCCAACCTTGTTTGCATAGTGCCAGAAAGAATTTAATTTATTTTAATCTGAAGTAATGAAATTATTCTTAATAAATAGCTTGTGCCAAGTAAGAATACTGTTATTTTTTTCAAATTTAACGTTACCTTTTTATTTCCATGATTCGTCTGCCAATACACATAGGTAGATTTCTATCAGTTTTTAACTAAGCTGTTGAAAGACCCAGGGAACTGACATGAACCCTTTATGAAGGAATCGATTACACTGCAAGTGATTCGAATTGGTTTGTTCTTCAATTACTGAAATTTTTAGAAGTTAAATTAGCATAGTTCTCATTTTGATTTTACGATGAAAGACCCTACAAAGGGAGTTACTGACACAGTACTTGCTTCAGTTTCAGACTGAATAGGGATTTCTAACTTTTTTAATAAATTTTTGTTTACAAAGAATTGTTGGGAACAAGTGTCAATATATGCTCTTTTACTGGAAAAGAACCTTTATTAGTTTTTAAATCAAGTGTCATTCTTCCGTATCTACATGGTGTATTGCTCTGCATATCATTTAACAGTGCATTACTACTTTGTAATTCTTTCTGGTGGTCACTTTTTCTTTACATACTTGAACTTTAATTTTAGAATTATTAAGAAGATATTAGGTACTTTTGAAGACACAGGTACTGATTTACGAGATGGTCTTAGTATGTCCATTATTAAAAGTTTAATTTTAAATAAATAGGAGAATGATAAATTATTTCAATATTTTATGAATCGGGCAGAAATTATTTAAAGATTAACTAAGTTAAAAGAAATTACTAATTGGTATCATTTTCCCTTGATACATTTGCGTACACAAATGTAATGACTTGCATCTTTGTAGCCCTGGAACATATGTGTTCTTTAAATTTCACAAGCTTTGAGACGATTCCTTGGAACTAAATTTACACTTAAATGTAATAGGATACATCTGTTTAAGAGTCTCTAGGAGGGATATTCGTCTCATAATTTAAATTTTAAGAAATGATAATTATTTCAATAACTAAATAATTTGGGAGAAAAATAATTCAAAAGAATTAAAAACTTAATAATTTAAATTGTCACTAAGACCTTTAATTTGTAAGGCAGGACTTAATTAGTATATCATTAGACTCTAAGAATTAGGGCTTAAATGAGCCTATGTTTAGGCATTTTAACTAAGTTTGTGATTCAGATAGAGCAGATAATTATTTAATAAGAATTATCAATGGTAATTTACAATTGTCACTAAGACCTTTAATTAGTAAGGCTGGGGGCTTAATAAGTATCGACAGTTAAACTTTATAGTAGGGCTGAATGGGCCTATGTTAGGCCTTTCACTACTTAGTTAGGTCCAATGAGCTTATTTTATGCACAAACCTATATAAGTAGGTCTAGTTTGTACACTGTAAGCTCGAATAACGAACTTCGCAAAATATTATATATCCACACATTTAAAGATATATTATATATATTATCGATATATACAATAATATACATATTTAACTGTAGAAGACAAATATCTCGTCCATAGAACTGCAAAATTCATGCAATCAAAAAAAAATATGACCCTAATATTTATACACAAATTTAGGCTAGTAAAGATAATATATCCCTATATATTATACACACAAACACTCGTGCCAATGGATACTGAGTTTAACTAATTCGAAACATGTGTTTCACATATCGATTTTTCCATGCAAACAACAAAATGATATTTTTTTTGTTTTTTCTTATTCTTATTTTTTTTTTTATTTATAAATGTACAAATATCAAACTTAATATAGCCACTATACAATGCCGTACCAAAGGACCGATGATTGACTATATGTTCATTATAGCTTGTAGGAAAAGGGCATTATAGGACCAACGTATCAAGAACATTGGCAATGGGCATTAAAGTTTAAACTTTATCTATAAGACGTCCGCTATAGATATTTAGAAATTTTATTTATTAGTTTAAAGTTTAATTTTAATGAATTAATTTTAAAATTTGAGCACTGAAGCTGATTAGTCAGCTGTTTGTGTGATGGCAATAGGAGCAACAAATATATTACAGTTGCACATAGGTCTGGGCTGACTAGCCTCTAACGCCATTGGTAATTGTAAATCACATAAGATGCGCAGCCTGAATGCGCAAATATCACACAGAACGGCGGCAGATATTTTTCCACTCTAATGTTATTGATTTGATTATGCGAAAGATATGAGTTCATTTATTTATAAATATATTATTAAAGCCTACATGGACATACGAATTATCATCAGTAATTTGAATTATTTTTTAAACACAATGTTAAGTGTTACTAGTCCAGAACCTCACCACATATAATAAATTTTATTATAAATATTCACTGTCTGCGCAAGAATTAACTCAGCGCACCACGTGACATTACGTCACCAGACTATGCGCAAGAATATTTAAATTATAGGAATTTATGTACGCGATTATTTATTTTAATATTTTTTTTTTTAATTTTAATTTAGAATGTTTATAATGAGATAAATATTTAAATTTATACGCAAGTAATTAATTAATTAGACGCGTAGTCAAATTTGCACTTTGGTGAAGACCTATTCAATGGTAGATGTAAGATTGTAATTTGTACGAAAATTGGCAAAATAGATTTCCTTTTTAATTAATTGAAAAACTAGCTTAAATTGAGGGTTACAATATTTTAGCGCGAATTAGTTACCAGGGCTGGGCTACCAGTTGTTTAATGTCACTTTTTAAGGCTCAGACAATTAACACACACAAGTACTAAGGGCAACTTCAAGAGTCCAGACTGCACCTTGTAAATTCACTAACATATATGAAGAATTCAAGAATAAATGTGATATAGACTCCCTATAACTTTCAAGAGTAAACTTAACGTTAGATCAGAACTAGTAAGTGATGCGCACAAGAGGGAATCCTGTAACGTTCAATAGCGAGGGGCAAGAATCACGCTATAGTAAAATAACTATAATTGTTAATTAAGCGGAACTTAAATTGAAAGACACCGAACAAATTAGGTAGAATTGTTACATGAAAAAAAATAAGAGAATAGGAGCTACCGTATTTTGGTGTACTTCCCGGGATTAAATCCTAAGGTGATGTTGAGAATTGAGTATAATTGGAACACTAAGATTAACAGAAAAATGCGAACGTATCTTCACCGTGCACACGGAGGCTGTTAATTAACGGACCTTTATAATTAGAGGCAACCTCATGTCCTTGAATGTTGGAATCCAGCTGAAGAGCACGATTAAGACAATCCATTCTTGATCGAAATTGAGCTGGAAGATAGAGCCCCGTATATTTATGTGCATGGCCATGCTACGTGCATTTATATGAACGGATCATCTAAACATCGGGATAGGATAAAGAAATTGCGTGTCAAGAGTGGTATGGACCTTCGCTTTCATCCTCGGCCCCCGGACTCCTCCTATCTGCACTTTGCTCACGCAAGGACAGGATCAAGTCACTAACTACTGGTGGTTGTCCCAACATTTTGGTAATAGATATATATTTATAGTCATTATGATTTATCCTTATTTTTTTAACCCTAAAAGGCTGTTTTTATTATTAAAATTTTAATAGGTATTGGCGATGGGGTGGCGCAGGATTTTCAAATCTATTCGTTGCTATCTGGCAATTAAAGAATTAAAAGTTTATAGTTTTGTATTTGGGGATGAGGGGGGGGGGAAAGGTATAGACTGATAATTTTATTCGGATGTTAATAGGAGAGTAGAGTCCGGCAGGGAATACCATTGATACGATAGATATAAAACCTGCGAGCTCACCGTATGTCAGCCAAACACTTGCGACTATCATACGCTACATAGACAGTAATAGAATTGATATATATATAGTAGTAGGTAGATAATTATAATAAGTAATATTATATAGCCTCTATACGTTTATATATATATATTATATACTATAAAAATATTATTTATACTTACGAGTAGTATATTTAAATAATTATGAGTATATAGCGTAGGATAAATGGATAACAGGATTAAATTAAAAAACAATCGAAAGGGGACGGAAGGGAAATTCAATCGTTATTAATCGACATAAAAATTACGCCATACATTATTCTCGAGCTTTCGCTTGCGATTCGCACAACCTCTTCAGAGATACAAACATTAGCAATGACCAAATCGTTAGCCCCAGATAATTTAACCTAATAGTAGCAATCCAAAGGATCGAAGTTGGCTAAATTGGTCTTGGTTATCATCTGTGATTGATTATTTTATGCTTGTGTCATTATTTTGACGAAAGCTTTAATGGATAAATTTGAAATCATCTGAATCAAACATAAATACTACCTATAAAATTAATAATATATACTACGCGGTAGGGTAAAAAGAAAATAAATACTAAAACTAAAAATCATCCAACCCTACGACAGAAGGTTATGTTAAGCTAATTATGATATAGTATAGATATGAGTGGAACTATAATAAGGTTATTATCATAGATAATAAAACTAACATTATACCTAAATGATAATATATATACTAGTTATAACTATATATATGTGGCAAATATTGATTAAAATAAAAGATAGGTTAAAACAATTTTAAAGCGGATGAAAGATCAGACAACCTCTGTGAACAAAAACCTGGAGAGAGACTGGATAACGCAAAGCATATCCTAACCGCGACATATAGGTTAAGTTAAATAAGCCATAATGATCAAGTGTCTGACGCTGCTTTCGAGGTTCGAAAGTCCTAAACAAGAGGTGTTTGATGTTCGTTGATGCAGAGATAACCGATTGATGTATATCATTAATGTTATGTTTCTTTATAGAATTTCTTTACTTAGATGAATCTCTATTTTAATCTAAGTAAATTTTTAGAGTATTTTGAGGGTAAAATTACTAATTGTTATGATTATGTGGTCTGCGCTGAGTCAGTACATTCTTGATGGCTTAACTCGATAGGGTTAGGTATTATATTCAGAGATATCAACAAAAAACTGGGTTCCATTTGTATGTTTTGAAATAACTAAATTGTGATTTGGTACTTTATTTAGTATTATTGTACCTTCTCAATTCTCATATTACGTTTTTTGATTTATGAATATTTATCTCAATTACATTGAAATTAATATCTCGTGATTAATCTTAAATAACAAACACAGTAAAATAAAAAATTCGTGTAATTATCGCTCGTCCCCAACCAATGCCTGTCGGACTCTAACCGAACATGCCTCACTCAGATGTCCTTTGGATTTGATACATACGCAGCGATAATGATTAATTCGACTGAATCGAGTTCCTTCTTTGTGTTTCCAAACTGTAGTTGCAGGTCTTATACAGAATCGATGGATGAGGCACAACACTCGGGTTAATACGAGCGAACATGCCCCCAAAGAAAATAAATATAGGGGGTCGTGGGATGGTTCTCGGGGGCCTGCCTCAAATTTCGTAATCAAGGATAACACTAAAGCACAACAGCAGAATCAGGTGGGCAGACGAGAACCGCTTGGAATACCGATTTTCCATTTACAAAAGCGAGAGAAAGTTCAAGTAAATGACAATATTAATTATATATTGAATAAAGTGCAAGACATCCTTAATTAAAACAACTAGTTAAAATAGAAAATCTATTTTAAACTATATTAAGACCAAATAAATAAAACACTTTAAAAATATAGAATATAAAATTAGCAAAATTATTAATTGTTTTGTTTTAAATAAGTTATTTATAATATATGTATATAAATTAAATATAACGTAAATATTATATGACGCTTGAATAACTAACACCGAGGATACATGATATACGGTAAGATATGCTGAAAGTAATGTAGCTAATATATTATAAGAGGGGTATAAAGGAATTATTTAACAAAGCATGTCTAGAGCGAATCCCAGTAAATGCGCAGAGTATCTAATAGTAAGTAGGAGAATCAGCATATATATCAATAGCTGAGATTGTCAAGCTACATATCGTGATTTATAATAATTATTAAATTATATTATGATATAGGAATATTGAGTATAGATAGTACATATTACAGTAGGAGTATATAAGGGGTAATATAAGATCGCGTCCAGTAATACAGGTATGAAGATATGTGTAATTTGAAAATAATAGGTGTGTTCAAGACGTGAGGCATGTGGCATATTATCGACGTATGAGTAACAAGACTGAATAGATAAGAACACGAGCTAATGAAGAGTTAGATACGAGGTGAGAATATAATCTCTTCGATCGGAACTACCTAATATATATATTATTACGTTTAGAAATAATATCAATACTTTTGCATTGGTTGGCAATAAACTACTCGAGAAAATAGTGAAGAAAATGAATCACAAGCTCGTATCAATCGATCAGACCAGGAGAGGTATACCAAACAAAATTTTGGCTTCGCCATATTTCGCTAATCGATAGATTGAAATAAAGCCTGCCTTCATTCTCAATGGTACTTATAGTTGCGCGCTGTTCAATATAAATCCAAAAGTCATGTAAGCTTAAGAATATTATATATTAAGATATATTATATATATTAATATATATATATATTATATATATATATATTATATATATATATATATATATATATTAGTTAACGATATGTTTTAGAACAAAAATCATAATACTTTGAGAGATATGCGATTGAACAAATGTTAGATAGTATTCAATATGAGGATGTAGTTATTAAAATGCGAATTTAGTTTTGGGGTGAATGGACCGCGGTGTGACGGACCGATATATATGAGAGGCATATAGTATATACGTATATATTAGTCTAGATATAAGGCTCAGATATATAATCAACTATACATTAATATAAATAAGAGATTGATATAATATGATAGTATTATCATACTATAAGTAGAACGATTAGGTATGATACATATAGGTTATATATAAATAGTAATTATTATATATATAGGGTAGCTAGTAAGTATATAGTACTTAGTATAGTATATATAGTATATATAGTATAGGATAAGCACGCAGACGAATAATAGAACATGAATATGGGAAGGACTCGCATAATAGGAGTAGTGCGAATAAGATATGGAGATAGTACTGTATAGGCATATGATTTATAGGTAGATATCTTATAACTTAGATATAAATATGAAAATAATAGGTACCGGCTATATGTAATGTACATGTGCTAGGTATAGTGTTAATGATCTATAATTATGAAATGATGTAATAAGATAAAATAAGCAGAAAAACGCAGATACCTATATTACTATAAACGGTACTTATGAAGAAGATGAAATAGTAATATATTATAATAATCGAGCTCATGCGTGTATCCGATGTAACAATGTATATCAGCTGGTATTAAAATGATATGAATGAATAGATAAGTTAAGTATTCCTGAACATGAAGATAGTATACCGTAAACTATGATATAAAAAATCGTAATAGTCTGAGTAGATGTACTCTGTAGAAGACATGATATATGGAACTCATAATAATATATATATATGGTGAAGTATTAGGTAATATATAGAGTACGGTAGTCTGAGTCTTATAAGTATTGACTAAGAATACGAAGTCTGTCATAGTGTATGATCGAATAGCAGTGGATATAGTCAGATGCAGCAGAGGTATTGATAGGTAAGAGAATAGATCTTATAATTATAAGTCCTAATGACGATAGTTGAATACGTAGAGATATAATGCAGAGACAGAATAGACGCCTGAGTAATTATATCTAAGAGAGAATATACAGTAAGTTAGATTAAGAATACTTAAGCTATAATGGTATAGTACATAGGGAGGGTCTTGAGGTACGAGACATACGAGTCATTGAATGCACATCACTCATCTAAGCTGGCTTCTTATAACAAGGTGTAGATTAGTCATTAGTCAAGAATCGCCTAATATAGCTTATGAATAGTAGTAATGCGCCGTATACTCGTGAATTAATATATATTGTATAGGAAGACTGATATATAAAGTATAAGAGAACTATACTAGAGTGGGACTTAAGCCAGACAAAATAGCTATATCAGTAGTATAGTAAGCATTTTATTTGTAAATTATTATCATTAATATCATTTTGTAGACTATTTGAGTACGTCCTTGAAATGAGAACTTTAGAGGCGCCGCAGATCGGATTGATTATATTAAGTTATTATTATTATTCAATATATGAGTCGGAATTAGTTATTAGCGATTTATGGAGGGTATTATTGGATTCTATGTTGGAATAGATAATAATCAACGTTTAGACCGATGATGGATTCCACAGCCTTCGTATCAGTGACAAATTAATTTATAGCACTGCGTCAGAGATGCTTATTAAATGAAATGTCCGAAAGTGAATGATTTTATATGATAATATCAAGAATAGGGATAGTATATATAAGTATAATTAATAATATAGAAATATTTGATACAGATATATACAGGATACGAAGCAGGATATAAGTAATAAGGTATAATATATATATATAATACTATAATATAGTAGACTATCGCTACTGTGGCAAAATAGGTAGAGAGAAGCAAAGTTGCAAAGTAAAGAGGCTAGGGTTCATTTCTTCCCCTATCTCTAGCCACAAATTACATATAGTATACCTTTTAGTAATAGACTGTATACCGAAGGGAGAGTATAGCTAGCGTCAGGTATATAAATACATATAAGGAGAAATACATTAATATAAGAGGTTATTGAAGAGTAATATAAATATATGACATACACAGTAAATATTGGTATAGGCGAGCAAGATAATTGATGAGGTGACATACTAGCTATATCAGTAATACTGGTAGTGTGATATTTATAATAAAGTCGTATGTGAATCAGATAGAATAGGTTTATGATATATAGTCAACGTGGATAGAGTATATCTATCCGCTACGATCATATAAAACATTATTGGGGGTCCGCTTGAGTAGTAGCTAAAAGTCTACTATTATAGGAGGTATAGTAAAAAGCATATATAAGGTTGATAAGATATAATATAAGGATTATAATATAGTATAAAGATAAGGTATGGACAATATACCCTCTAGACATTAGATATAATAGTGACGTAATAACTTGGAGCAGCACCATGAGGGGAGGGAGTATAGAGGTACGTAACAGGGTGATATACCACGTCAAAAGTCTATCATTGAGTGTGGTAATAGAGGATATAGAGAATTAATAAAGGATGAGATGAGCAACTAAGTCACCAGGATGCGATATGATTTGTTCGATCAGATAAAGCGACGCTGGGAGCTTCGGACATACCAGGATTGTAAATTGACTCTTTGAGATTCAACACATCTCAGCCTCCTAATTATGCATCCTACAACGTCAGTTACCTCCAGAGAACTTCTGAATTATGACGTAAAAGAATATGTGGTTTACAATTACTCGTCCTCACACCTATATGACTAATTCGTAGATATGAGAATTTTATGGATGATAAGATGAGTTTGATGAAGTGTGAGCTGAGATGATAGCTTGATTGGTATTAACATGCTGTCTAATGAGGACAGAGGAGCAGAAAGAAGGTGATAAGAGTGTACTAATATCGGTAGAATGATGTTATAGACTAGTATGATAGCACGCATGACATAACTGAATGATGTGTACTACACTGCTAGATGAGACTCTGGCCGTAGAGATTTAAGCTAGCTGCGCGTACTACTGGGCATCAGAGTGCAATAGGAGAAAAAGAAAGAAAGAAGTGACACAGGGTATAAGTCTGTTCATAGAGAGAGCTAGAGACATACCCTAGAAGATAAGTGAAATCCGTTTTCCTGTTATTGTAACTTTTAATAATTAATAAAATCTAATATTCTATTACAGTAACGTTTAATAATGAAAATAAAGTTTGTTACCGCGGGGCACTCGTTCTTGTAAAACATATTAATAATGAAAAAAATTACTAAATAATTGTTATTGTAACTTTATTTTTGAAAAAAATACGTTGTCCTATTACTGGTAACGTTTATTATAGAATGTCAATATTGATAATGTAAATAATTATGAATTATTTCTTATATTACTAATTTTAAATGAAATTTTTTAAAATAAGTTTATGATTTCGTGCATTATGAAATATACGAAATCGCGATAAAGTAAACCAGTCATGGCAATCTTCTCTGAGCTAATATAGACATTAATTAGTATTTTTATTGATAAATAATTAAATTAAAAAAAAAAAAAGATCTTCAAATGAAACGAAATCAAAAGAGCACTGTTATTTATTTAATGAATAAATTATATAGATGGTAGGATAACCAAAAGATTAATATTATCATACTTTTGCTTGGGGTTACCAAAAGCTTCTGCATTTTAGTGATGAACGTCATAGAGATTCAAATTAAACCTGTTTTCGTTTTTGTCATTTGTGCTTACGCTCGGTAAGAAATACTTACACAGTTTTAGCAGGAATGTCGTGCAAAAACGACCACGATTTCTTAAGAGTTTTACTTTTGTTTATAAACATTTGGAATCAGCTGTTGTGATGGACCACGTGGTTTTGAAATAAACAGAAATAAAAAAACAAATTTGTGTATTACAAATTTAATCAACCTATTTGAGATTACTTTTTTATGTGCTGAAAAGAAAATTAGTTTAAAAGCTGATTTTATGAATGAAACTCACTCAATTCAAAATTGTGTCTTACAGTAACCTTACGGGGGTGGCGAGGCCGCCGCGAGGACCGGTGTAACTTCGCGCTTTTTTTTTTGTTTCGATTTTTTTTTACGATAGCAACTGCAAATCTAGGAGCACAGTAAAGAAATAGCAACCTTAACAGAAGTTAAGGAAATTCCCTTGCTTTGGTAAGTATTCTTACAATTTTTGCGAATATTGACAAAAGCGAACGGACAAACGCTCGAGCATTTCTTACCTTTCGTAAGCACAAATGCAAAAACGAAAACGCCTTAAGTCGTGCCAAAATTAATTATATCAACATATTTTTCAAAAACATGAAATGCTTAACGTATATTTAACTAAATATTTTAATTAAATATTATTAAGTAATTAAAAATTATTAAGGGATATTTTTAAAAATCAAATATATTCAGTTTTTTATTTAATGTCAAAAATATGTTTATTATTAAATAATTTTGTCACATGCGTCTTAAGCTTAACCAACCTTCCATAATAATTATAATAACCAAAACTACAGCAAAGTATTTAATATATTATATAATTATTAATGAAATATATATATATTATATTGTATAATAATATATATATATATATTATATATATCATTAATATATTATATATATAATATTTAATATAATATATATATATTAGATATATAATTTAAATAACCAAAACTACAGCAAATATTTAATATATATATAGTATATATAATATAAAATTGCTCATAAAAACTAATAATATTTTACTTGAAAATTATTTATTGGCAATTTTCTGTTGTTAACTGTTGCAGCTAATCTTAGTATATAAGCTTAATATAATAATTGGAAATGATATGAAATTGTGTATAGGTTCAAAGATAAAATAATACAATATATTTTAATTACATAATGTTATTTACCATGTACACTAAGTCATACTAGATCATATCCAAATATATATATCTATCTATATATATATATTCAATAATATATATAATATTATAATATACTATAGATAAATATATAGTATAATATATTATATATATATATATATATAATATATAATATAATATATATTATATATATATATATATAATATATATATATATATATCTCAATATAATATATAACTATATTAACTATAATAATATTATATATATAGATAATATATATATATATCATAATATATATATATATAATATATATATATATATATATATAATATATAATATATATATTACTATATTACCTTTGAATATATATTATCGTCTCGTTTAAATCATGCTTTATTATAGGTTGTAGGTTTAATATTCTATAGTTTAAAAGTATAGTTTTATTTGTGCTTTGTAAAAAATAGTTAAAATTTTAATCAAACGTCTTGTATATTATTATCAACATTTTCAATTTCTTCTTATTTCAATTTAAGAGTTCAGTAATAAAAATTTTTAAAAAAATAAATAAATTTCCCATGAATTTTTAACTAAATACTAACAAACTAACTACATTAATAAATAATATAATTGAAAAAAAAAAATACAATTAAAATTTCAAACCTTCCCTAAACTTTAAAAAAAAATTCAAAAATTTAAAATAACGGTCCTAACGGTTTTATTGATTAATTTTTAACGGCTTTTTTTAATTTTATTTCATTGACTGTTAATTATTTCTGTAAATCGTTTGTTAATATAAGAGTTTAATGAAATTTTCTAATTCCAATTAACCTTAATAGTTTTTTCAATAAATTATTGAATGTAGTTAGTTGCTCTTATGAGTACATAGGAAAAAGTCACCATTAAATGGGAAGTCTTAATTGCAGATAATTTTGTAATTTTTACTTAACAAATGTTCATATAAAAAATTTAAACCTTATTTACACACACATAATATATTATATCATATATACTCATTTACGTATGATTATTAGTATATTATCCAGTTTAATATATTATTAAAATTATAATATTATAATATATAGTATTATATATATATAATATATATATATATAATATATATAATATCACGAAGCTTACAAATTCAATTTATATATTCATTTATTATAATATAGTTACTAGTATAATTATATATATAAATATAATACTATATATATATAAGATTATATATAAATAGTAATATATATATATAAATATAATAAGTATATATATATTATATATTATATAATTATATATATATATATATATATATTATAGCTTTGCTTGACTTTGTTCCTGAAGCCCTTTTTTTCTTGTGGTTTTTGACTTACTCCTAATTAGTCTAGGCTTTTGTATAACCTCAAAAATTAAAACCTAAACAAAATTGACTTTTATTTCATATAATTTTTATACGAATATATACAATTAATTAGAAATCCAAAAGTTATATTTATTTAAGGTTGTTCGAGGTACCAATGCGGTGCGGTACATAATTTAAGTGTTGCCGTGCGGTGCGGTGCGGTATGGTGTGAGATCAGAAAATACTAATTTAAATACATCCCGATCATGTTATATACAAATGTTATTTTTATAACACGTGTGTGTGTGCAAAGAGTTTTTTGAAACATTTTTTGAAAGTTGAAGAATAAAAACCATTGATGATTAAGATTATTTCCTTAAATGTACTTAAAATACATTTTTTCATTAAAATGTTTTTAGTTCCAAATTAATTTATTGTAAATGATAAAATTGAAGTACTGTCAATCAACTTTTTCAAACAAATTGAACTTTTTATTGAGAATGTTTTGCGTAACTAAATTTATTCTCAATTCTCTCATTTTCTTCAAGAAGAGATGATTTAGTCTAGTTTTCTTCATCTTAGTAGCTTCTCCATTCTCTCTGACTCTCTTCAATATCTTTCTTCCTTCCGAATTGATGCAACAATCCTTTTTAGTCCCATAACTCTTTCATTGAGGCGAACCAGTATGATACTTCTTTTGACTCATTCATACCTCTTATTGTCTAACATTTTGACTCTGGAATAAACAGCTATCGCACTTCCTTTACTATTAAAAGGTTTCAAGCATTTCTTCTTTCTTTTATATACACAATTTACTTCTTTCAACTATTGCGGGCTGGTTATTTAATTGAAAAAATTGTGTTGTAATTACCCTATGTCCCATACTCAGTAACTATTTCTTGAAAACTATTTGCCTAAAAATTTTGTAGCTTCTAATCTGTCCCATATCATTTGAGGAATAATCTATCATCTTCATTTTAATTTCTTTGACTGCTGTAGCAAAAGTCTTTGTTTTTTATCTTTTAAAAACCCTTAACCATAAGTTTTGAATGATACCATCTACCACATGAAAAGAATATGTTGTAAAGATTCGATATTTTTATCTATTATCTTGTCAAAAGATCTAAACATGCATACTCGTTATCTTAAATGGTTGGGGCTTTATCAGATGTTGTTCGTGTCGGAAATTTTTTTTCGTAATAGGCTTTATGTATGGGTAAAGCATCCTCACGCTTCTAAATATTTTTCAAATTCTTTTTTTAAAGTAATAGACATACTCTTAAATGAAATGTTAGCACGACCTCGAGCACTCAGAGTATGGATGTTTCAGAGCTAATCAAAGTAAATATTTATCGACTCGCTTGTCCTTAGCCTCCATGTATTCACCATGACGTTAACAATAAAAATTATATTGCATTGTTATTTTACGTGAAAAAGGGTGTATATATAAAAAACTCCCAGAATGTTATATATGAGATATGATTTTTTTCTTTAATTACAAAGATAGTGAATGATTAACTGTAATTTTATAATTACTAAGATCTAAAAAAAAATAACACATTGTATATTCAGAAGTTATAATGCTGCTAAAGTAGCATCAATTTTAAAAATGACAAAATGAAAAATTTGATCTAACTAATTAGTTTAAACTAATTTAGGTAACTAATATCCATTTTAAAGCGATGTATGGTTTTTTTCTTGGATTGGCCTTTCGCTACATTTGAACGTTAATGGTAGCTTGCTACTCTGTATTGTGGTAAAAGCTTTAATCTATTCTCGTATGCAAATAAGAAGTAAACCAGAGGGACTCGCGCTCAGGTTCTATGGAGACATTGGACGATATTATCAAGATATTCTCGCTTATCTTTTGTTTATTCTGAATTAAAAGTTCCTCGGAAAATATTAATAAGTTCTGAGAAGTTCTTGTTTGACTCCTGTTCCATCTCTGCCCAGCAGGAGCTTTCTTCCAATACCTGGTGGAGAGAGTTTAATCGGATGATCAAGTCAACAGATATTCGATCTCAGTCTATTGTTTCTCGCGTCAATAATGGGAGTTTGACCGCAGGTTCCATTCCAGGTTAATCTGATCTTTTAAAATATCTATATTAGAGCTATTAGCCCGTTTCCCTTACTCCCTCATCTGTTAAGTCTTTCTGTTGTAGTACATGTTGTTAATAAAAATTACCACAATTGTTTTCACCTCAATCTTAGTATCTGGTTGGCTAGAGCTGAATCTTCCTTAGGTGAATTTTTATATAAAACTTTTTAGATCTAAACTAATTTTGGTATATGCATTTTGATATGGGTATTTTTCGTTTTTTGACATGAATGTTAGATCGATCAGAGTTCAATATTGGTGATGCAGTTCCTTAGCTCTCGTAATTATTTTTATCCGTTGTCAAAGTCTTGCGAGGTTATCAATATAACTCAAAGGCTGTTGTTGAATTCGCGGTTGATTAGGTTAGTAATTGATCCCGAATCCTGGTGTTGCACGTTGAGGGTTTGATTGAGGTTTGTGTTCGACACTGTGTGTTGGTTGTTGTTTGTTCGGGTTTTGCTTGGCTGTTTGGTGAGCTGTGTTTGGTATAGTTTGGTTGGTGTTAGTTTTTTCCGTTGGCGTGTGTGGTTGTTCGGTGTTTGGGTTTATGTGGTTGTGTGTGGTTGCTTGTTGTTTGTGGTTGTTCGTTGGTTGTTTGTTGTTGGGTTGTGTTGTTGTTGTTGGTTTGTATGATTGTATGTTGTTGTTCGCTGTGTGGGTTGATTTGCTGTTGTGCATTTGACGTGTATGACGGTTCCTGTGTTATATATTTATTCATCTTCTCATATCGCTGTAGGTAAAACCACTACCCATTGCTTTCTTAGTCTCGATTTGGAGCAAGTGCATGCTTTAGTTTGTGCATAAGGGGCTATAATCGTGAAAAGAGTAAATGGTAGGGAAACACTTCTCTCCAAGCTTTCTGTAATTAGGCTTTCTTTCTATTTTTAATGGTTTTCTTACGTTACCCGAGCTAAGTTTTTTAATATATTGATGTTTTCGTCTAGTGTAACGACGTAGCCTTTCTTCTGAGGTTGCTGTTTAAAGAGGGAACAGTTGTTCCTTGGGTTTATGTCTAGATTTAGGCATCTTTCTGCTATAGGGTCTGCATTGGTGTTAGTTAGCTGTGAATCTTTTCATCTTCACAGATCAGTTGTCGTTTTTCAGAAATAAGTGTTTGGCAGGTTTTTTAAATTTTTCTCATAAGGAGGTAATAATTTGAATCTGCTGCTACCTTTAAAGAAGTACTACATTTATTTCATGTTGTATTGTATACGCTGGTCTCAATCTTCGTTAGGGGTTTGTTGATGTCAATACTATTCGTGTTGTTACGCAGTGCTGTTAGTAAGCACGTTCTTAGTTGCGTGTGTCTCTAGGTAATGAAGCTCACAGAGTAAATAACCGCATGTTGAGGTATAGATTGATGTAACTGTTCTTTAATATACTTCTATGGAGGAATTCTCTTTACGGGTTGAGGTATGTGGGAACATTTGGGTTAGCCACAACATGCACGTTCTGTACTCGTCATTGGATGCCCTTTCTTTGTATTGAAACAAGGATTAATATCGTGTTGTGTGTTTAATTAGATGTAGTGTTTGTGGTTTTATCAGCGATAAGAACCGACATAAGAGGTTATAGGAGGTGCGAAGGGAGTTGTGGTGCGGTGTAGTAATTGTTGGGGTTCGGGTCTTTGAAAATGAAGGGGAGCGAAACAAGCAACACACAACACAGTTTGTATAATGTTTTGAACTTAAATGTGAACTAAGAAATAGAGGACATTATAAACTGTACCAGCTCTGTCCGTCTTTTCTTTTATTTTTCAGTTGTCAGTTTTGTCATTTAGTCCAGGGAGCGTTTATGTCAGTCAAAAAAAATATATTAGGCAATCAGAAAAATACATAGGTTTAGGTAAGTATAAATAATGTTCAGTAGAAAAAATATTGAGTCTATATTGGCACAAAACATAGTATTAAATTACAGGACAATATTGGGGTATTTGTTTGGTTCTAATTGTTGTAATTATCGATATTTTTGGTATTTACAGCAGGTGTTCTATAGTGTTGCATTGTAGGGTAGATTTAAAGTGATTGTGAGCTTTCCTTCAAGTAGGGCGAATGATATATGTGTGTGAGTTTTTTGTTTGTATATTTGTATTGTGTATTAGGTCTATAGTATAGTATGGTTGAGGTGTCATTGTATATAGTATATATGGTGTATTATTATTATAGGGGTTGGGTGGTGTGATATGGGGTTGGTGGTGTTTTTTATATTATGTAGGTTATATATTAAGTATATTTAGGTATATTTTCTATTTTTATAGTTATATAGTTTCACAATAGCTATGAAATAAAAAATTACTTGTCACAACTATATTCTCATGGGGCATATAATCCATGAATATCAAACTTAATATAACAAATGCTTTCCCATCCTCACCTATATTCAAAGTATATACAAAGTCTAAATCATACGGTACTGGGAACAATCTCAGGGGGTAATTTCCGGAAATAATTTCAGGGTTTTCTGGGCGTTTTTTCCAGGGGTTCTCCAGGGGTTATAGTGGTTTAGGTTAATGGTTTCTTGTTCAGGGGTAGTGGTTTTAGGGGTAATGGGTTTCAGGGGGTAAGTGGTTTAGGGCGTATTGCTTCTAGTTCAGGGGGTTTTATGTGGTTGTAAGGGGTAGTCTTCTGTTTCGCTGTAATGTGTGTTGATGTGGTGTTGAGTCGTTTGGTTGGTCTGGGTTCAGGGTAGGTGCTTTTTGTCCCAGTTTCAGAGAACAATCGGAGAACAGACTCCTCCCAGTCTCAGGAGACAATCAAATATCAGGCTCCTTCCAGTCTCAAGAAAATCATGTGGAACACAGGCTTGCTCTCTAGTTCTCAGGGAACCAATGCGACAATGAAGTGATACCTCTGCAAGAATACTAGTGGGTAAATCAAAAATAATGATAATTCTTTCCTAGTTGGAAACCAAATCCAGGGTCTCAAAAGAAGAAAAACTGGACGAAAGGAATCGGACAGTTTTTTTTTTGTTTTATTTCGGTAATACAAACTAGAAAAAAAACATTAACCGGTCCAATAAGCATCATATATGTTATCTTATAGTATCAAAAATAATAATATAATAATAATAGATGAATAATAATAATAATAATAATAATTAATAATATAATATAATAACTTGATATTTTAATAAGTAGATAATAATAATATTAATAATATATAATGATGCATATATAATTGAGAGAACATTTGTTTTAAGAATAGAAAAAATATTATATTAATAATCGATTATTTAATACTAATATGTATATCATTCATAATATTAATATAGATCTATAGATTAATATATATGAATAATATATAATAATAATAATAATAATGAATCAATAGATAATAATTTGAGTAAGCATTAGCATAAGCATGTGATATTAGAAAATTACAGAAAAAAATAATGATTAATATGATAATAATTAATGATAATAATAAGTTGAAATAATAATAAGTTACGTAGATAAAGTTAATATTTTTTCGTGTGTTTATAATAATGTAATTATCCATAGTACCCTATTGAAGTCAGTTCATGTGTGGAAAAAAAAAAAATATAATAATATGTTATAATTGAATATATTATGGACAATAGTAATGGGTTAATAATACTACTGTTAATGATGATGATGATTATTAATATAATAATAATGTTTTGATATTAATAATAATAATAATAAATAATAAATATTAATTAGGAAGATAAAGTGAAATTGGAGGAATACTGATTAATTGTAATTATGAATAGATAATGACATGAATAGTTATATATATATAATTTTAATTAATTTGATATTTAATAGCTTATATAATTATATGAATGATAGGATTAGATGTTTGTAGATGGAAATTAGCATGCATTTATATAAGATGAATTATAGTCGGGATCGATAAAGTTAGGGTTTGTTGTGTGTTGCAAATTAGCAATAGATAATGAATGAATTAATGAGAGTTGTTATATAAAACCAATTGTGAGATTGCCTTGAATAATAATTGAAAGTAATCTCATAATAGGTGATGAAATGAATATAATAATATATAGGGTATATATATAATATTATTGAGATAATATTAGAGGTAAGGAAATGCTCTGCTTATTGTATGCTAATAATTGTTTTGTTTTAGTGCCAGAATTTTCGTGGAGAAGATAGAATCTGTCGACATGCTGTGGTCCTTATGTTGATATAATGCACGATATGCTAAAAGGAATTGTCCAATATGAGATAAAGTTGTTACTAAATTATTTAGTTGATAAGCTTGATTCAGTGTTGTCGGCTGGTATGGTGATTGTCAAAATAAATATTATTTGTCCTGTCTGTGGAAGAGAAAGAATATTGAATATAGTTGTATTATATAGCAATAGTCATACGGATGTTTTTAAAATGTGTCACTTTTCAATAAAAAAAAAAGAAGTTGTCCTGAGATCGCGAGCGTTGTGGAGCGTAGAGTATTAAAGTTTTGGATTATCGATGTGAAGTAGTTATTTGTGAATAACTAGGAAGGGGGTGTGGAGGGCATTAGGTGTTGTTTTTATTGCCTGATGCCTGTTTTTCGGGCTTACCCCGAGCGCCTTACTGTTCTGCACTCAGCATTTTATCTCCAGATAATTGGTGTATTTTCAATCGCTAATTCTGGTTTCTTCTCTCTTTTTTCGGTGTCATCTCTGTCAGCTACGATCCCCGTCCCCTGGTTTCTCCTTCTCTTCTCTCTCTACAGAACTTCAGATTACAGATAATGAAGCGAGCGTGATATAGTTTTGTTGATAATATGGCTGATACAAAAAAAAAACTCTTACGGTCAGTCAACCACAGTTCCTCAAAAAAATTCCCTCCCACCTAAAGTTTGTATTCATAATTTATCACTTTCCCAAAACATTCTTCATTTACCACCGACATCAGGCTTGGAGATGAGTGTGTAAGAGTGCGTCTGGTCGTGTTTCTCATCATGCCAACCCCAATCATTACTCTTTCACTGTACCTGCGTTCTCCTAGTAGCAGGGTCTCCCTCATCACTCTAAGCTTACCTTTTCACGTTTCTCTTTGCAGCGTTGTCCTATGCTAACACGTATTTTACTTTACTGCCTTCTCTTATCGTCTGTTTTAACTTTTACTCATTCCCGATACTTTCTTTCCTTAGTTAACTTTCAGACATCTCGCAATCTCATTATCAATCTCTCTTACCCTTGCATTTGCTCTTATTTCATGTCACTACTTTGCATCCAGTTTCCACACAAAATTTATTCAAATCAACTGCTTCCATATGCACACTATTATAATCCTCTCAATCTCTCCTCAGATTCCCTACTAAAATATATGACTTTCCTCTTTCATTTCAACCGTGAAAATTTACAAAAAACTTGTATACGTCTGATTCAATCGTGCAGTCGACGATCTTTATTCCGTATATTCCACCAAGAACCACTAGAAAATTTCATGTCCACATAGACCTGACTTTCATGTCTTCTCGACAAATCTCTTATCCTTACCCAACCTTGTCGTATCTTCTTTTTTCTCCTAGTTTTCCACTAAACACCCAAGTTTTTGATATCCATACCATGATATCATATGCCCCTCCAACCATCTTTTACCTCATCTCATCATACACTAGAAAACCAATACAGCCCTGGGTGAGGAGCCTTCACATACTCAAGGCGGTTCCCTCCACGTCCGGTAAACTGTTGTCTGATTGTGGCGGGGCTCTAATCTCAGTTCATATCTACCAATTCGCTTATCTACCTTCTAATCACAATAACTCACGTCCAATTCCGACCATCTTTCTTTCACCAACATACGGCCCTTCAAACTTTTCTCTATCATCTTACTTACATCATCTCAACCGCACTTTCTCAATTATTCCTTCAAACTTTGATCGCCTACCTCAAAACTTGCAAAACTTCAAACTCCTTTCCTCCATGAGAGCCTTATCACTTTCAGCAATCCCTAACCACTACGGTCTCACAAAACTTTCGAATATTCATTTTACATACATCCACCGGAGAACATAGCCAACGTAGCCCTATGTAACATGTCATATTATTTGCCCATAATACTTTTCCTAAACCAATAATACCCAATCTTCCTCTTGTTCACTCATCCATTCTTTAATCTTAAACAATCTCACTCAACGTCCATACCGTTCTTATCAGCCATCTTCGAAACTAGGCATATAGGCGTCCGTGTTTCCACATGTTCAATGGCCGTCCAATCAATCAACAGTATTGCTCAACGCCTTCCTATAAACTCCGGCCATTGTCACTCTGCGTCAACATTCGCTTCGGTTTACCTACACACATTGGCAACAAAACCTCTCTCACCTCACCTTAAGCTAACATTCAGCACTTGTTTTTATTTCCTTCACAGGCACCGCATACGCAAACTTACTCTTATGATCCACCATCACAACCATCCTCTCTACATACCGACACAATGCAGTCACCGGCAAACGCTAAACACAATCAGATCACTACTAATTCAACAGGTTCCCATCACATGTCTTCATCGTAACACCAGGAGGGTTTTCAACCCATACATCTCTGATACTTTCCTTTCTGGCATTCTTCACAAGTAAGTAGTTGCAACATCATTCACTATCTTTCGCAACCAATAGATTAAAAACTCTCTCTTTCATACATTCCCACAATTTAAACTACCCATGTGTCCAAACTTACCGATGGATTAATAGTAGCCAATCCCTACCTGCTCCAAACCACGAGAAATCTGGTTAACACCCACAAATCATCCTCTCGCAAATTTCCCTAATCATAAATACAACCACATTCGCACACCACACAACAAACCTTTTTTTTCGCAATACCCTAGAAGAAAAATCTTCTATCAACTTGGTCCCCCATCTAAACACTTCCTTACCTGACAAAATACATTTTCCTCAGCTCACATACCATTGGACATTCCTCTTGCATTACCCCAAATCTTTCATAATTAAACAATTCCTTCCATTCCCAGACACAACCTCTTTACCATTCCTTCCTCACGAATCAGCGGCCACATACACACATTCCCCACTTCTGCATTCTAACTAACCCGAGTATTGTGGCACGGTCTCTATCCCTTTCAACAAGTCTTGTCATTCCCCTACATCTAACGGACAATCCATTCATTTTCTTAAAAATTCAATCCCAAAACAAAAACATTAACGCGCAGTCTTTTCTCATCAGCACAACAAACCTATGTTCCACTTCCCCTTGCGTTCCTATCTCTACTTTTAAAGACGATGGAAACCTTCTCCCTATGCTCGACCGAGCTACTACCGGCGTATACTTCGCTCAATTGACGCCAGATCCCCTTTATCTTTACATTCGTACTCGCTCCTCGGTATCTGCCCACGTAAAAGCGCTCAATTCTGCGTCCACAGATGCAGTTCACTAACAGAAATCTGAGCCCCAGATCATATCAGTGGTCCACAATATACTTTTCCTCTCACAATGCACCTTTCACTTCCATGCTTCCACTCATCCCATGCCGTCACATACATACTACTGTCTTCCATAATAATCACCAGGACAAATCATTTTCAACACCCTCATCATTCTCCATAATATACCAATTCTCTATTTCCTTATTTACAAACACCGAGCGCATACTTCCTATCATACTCTTTTTCTCAATATCAACCCTCCCTTTCTCAAGTTGGTAATGGCCCGCCCAACTCAATAAAACACTGCAAACTGAACGCTCACTTACACCCTATTTCATATCAACACTCTATCATTCCTATCAAATTATACGGTTTCTCCCCCATCATAATGCACGC